>JZKD02S1084225.1:46325-59859 GCA_000966675.3 Picea glauca | reverse complement strand
GGGGGTTTTGGGCACAGGGGCCAGGATTCCTTTCGGTTTCCTGGAGCTAGGGAGTCGGACATGCTGCTCCTAGCTGGCTAGGAGGTTAGTCGGTTTGGGCAGAGTTGGTCAGTGCATCAGGCAGCAACAAAGTAGCAGGCTGGACAACCGGGTCAATAGATAAATTAGCATCAGGAAGAGGTAAATTTATATTATTCTGTTAAGTAATTCTTATTTTGTTATGAAATTGTTGTCATTAATTAATTTAACATGCTTATATGCTAAATTAAAGAAATTACTAAGTTTTCTGCATAGAAGTAGAAGTTTATTGTTTCAATTTATGGATTTCATAGACTTAAATTAATTCGGTCTCTACACCAAAGAATAAGAACATGATTGGCACAAAGTGGGTATTCAAAAATAAATTGAATAAAGATGGACAGGTTACAAGGAACAAAACTAGATTTGTATGTAAAGGATACACACAGGTTGAAGAAATCGACTTTGAAGAGACATTTTCCCTAGTTGCCAAAAGAGAAGCAATCCAATTGATTTTAGCTTATGCATGCTCCAAGAATATTAAAGTGTATCAAATGGACGTGAAATCAACTTTTATGAATGGGGAACTTGAATAAGAAGTCTACATCGAACAACCAGAAGGATTTTAGTTGTCAAAGAACACAGATTACGTGTGAAAATTGAAGAAGGAATTGTATGGTCTAAAATAGGCTCATAGAGCATGGTACTCTAGACTGGATAAATATCTACAACAAGCAGAGTTCAAAAAAGGAAGTGCGGACAACAACCTCTACATAAAGGTAACTAAAGATATTATTTTATTAATTGAATTTTATGTAGATGATATTATTTTTGGAAGCAATGATGATAGGTTAAGCCAAAACTTTGAAAAGGATATGCAGAATGAATTTGAAATGTCATTACTCAGAGAACTATCCTTATTTATAGGTTTTCAGATATGTCAAAGCGACCAAGGAATTTTTATTTCTCAAACTAAGTATATCAGAGAAATGCTAAAGAGTTTAAGAATGGAAGATTTCTAACCAGTTGCAAGTTGAGCAAAGATGATGATTCAAAGTCTATAGAATAGAGGCAATACAAGTCAATGATTGGTAGCTTACTATATGTGACAACATCCATACCAGATGTAATGCATGCAGTTGGAAAGGTGGCACTATTTCAAGAAACACCAAAGGAATCACATGTCGTAGCAGTGAAGAGGATTTTCATATATCTCAAAGGAACAAAAGAGTTTTGATTATGGTATCCAAAAGGAAAGGATCTATCACTTATTTCCTAGACAGATGCAGATTGGGCAAGTTGCATTGATGACTTACGAAGCACCAGTGGAGCAATGTTCTACTTGGGTGAGTGTTTAGTATCATGGCTAAGAAAGAAACAATCATCAGTATCCTTATCTACAACTGAAGAAGAATAAATTGCAGCAGCATCATGTTGTACACAGGTTCTATGGATGGAAAAAAATCTGACAGATATACAGGTTGAGTATGATGAGCCCATTCCAATCTATTGTGATAATACAAGCGCCATCTGTATCTCAAAGAACCTGATGATGCACTCCAAGATGAAGCACATTCCAATCAAGTATTACTTTCTACGGGAACAGGTTGTAGAGAAGAACATCGAAGTTGAATATGTGGGCATAAAATAACAAGTGGTAAACATATTTACAAAACCACTTCCACGGGAATCCTTTGAGTATCTTCGCCAGAGACTTGAAGTAATTTCTACTCCAAAATGAATGGTTTTGAATTCTTATCTTATATGTCTTAGATTTACATGAGGAAGCACAATAAAGAGGATAGTTCAAGTTGGGAGATCAGTTTCAGGAAGAGTTCAGTCAGGGGGAGGATCCCCAAGGATAGTTCAGTTAGGGGATGCAACCTCGTATGGAAAGATACCTTTTCCATTAATGACAAAGGGGGAGAGATTTATCATATGCAGAGCACAGAGGGAGTGGTGGTCACAAGGGGAGCACGAGTGACATGACTTCAGTATTGCATCAGAGTGTTGCAATCAATGCTAAAGGGGGAGATTGTTGATTAATTAGATTGGTTGTCATTGATGTCAAACCTTGAAGAAAGTCTGGTAGCAAATTATGGTAGCACAAAGGTTTGGGTAATGGACCCAAGTTTTTTTTATGGATAATGGTATGAGTTTTGATATATTTGCAGGTAAAACTATTCTAGATGGATAGTACATGCCATTCCATTTCCGGTGTATGTGGAACGTCACATAACTCCCCACGGTTAGAGAGTTGTGGCCATGTGAAGTTGGAGAATCCTCATGAGTCATATAGAAGCCCCAAAAGGGAAAGGTAGTCAAAGTGTTTGCAAAGAAGAAATTATTTAAATAATAAAGTTAATGGAGAACTTACTAATTATGGAAAGTAGTTAAGTTAAGTGGACAAGTGGTTATAAGTTGGTTAACCCTAAAATAAGGAAAGTGGGTTAAGATAGTTAGAAGGTAACCCCTTGAGGAAGCTACATAAAAGTATAAATAAGAGGCAAGAGTCTCTCATTCAATTCACACTTGAATATCTATTTGTGTGAAATGTTATTTGGGCAGTTATTATTGATAGAGAAAAGTGCGGTAGAAAAAGTGTGACAGGAAAAGTGAGGCAGAAAAAGTGCGGCAGGAAAAATCTGACAAAAAGAGTGCAGCAGAAAAATTGAAATAGAAAAGTGCGGCAGAAAAAGTGTTGCAGGAAAAGTGTAGTAGAAAAAGTGCGGTAGAAAAATCACAGTAGGAAAAGTGCGACAGAAAAACCGCAGTAGAAAACGTGCGATAGAAAAATCGCGACAATGGATCTGCGGCAGAAAAACCATGGCAACAAAATGATACAAGAAGAAAAAAGGGCTTTTGGTTGAGGTATGTTGTTGAAGTTATTGGTACAGATAGAGGTTGTATAACAGTGAGTTTCTAGCACATGGTTTGCAGTATAGACTTGTGGTATAGTGTTTGAGGTATATGTGATCAGATCAGATTGGTTGATGGGTATACAGTGACATGTTTCTCAGTGACATATTCAGTTTCTACATTTGGTACTTATATTTCAGGGTGGTTGGAGGGGGGCAAGGACGGGTGGTTGTAGCCACTTTCCGTTTGTAGCCGGAGAACATAAGGGATTGTAGCCTCCTTCTAGTTGTAGCCATAGAATTGGGGAGTTGGAGCTTCCCTCAGGTTGTAGCCTAAGAATCTAGGGGGTTGGAGCCTCCTTCCAGTTGTAGCTGGAAAACAAATGAAGTTGGTGCTTCCAATGAATGTAATTCTTAAAGACATATAAGAAAAATAATTATCTGGTTTTCTCTCGTTTTGGGTTTCCACGTAAAACATTGGTGTATTGTTTATGTGTATTATTGCTCATTTTTTCATTGTTTATTTACTCTGCAACTATTGGATGATAATTCTACATTGATATAACACTTGCATTTTATGGTGAAAAATGATTAAATTTCTCTATTATCGATTCACCCCCCCTCTCAGTAATCTAACAGTTGCTGGAATCCAAACTCTAAAAGGATCTATCGAAGCCACAAGGCTTCTTGACTTGCATTTACCATTGCTCGGTACTCTTCTTTTGCTGAAGAAAGTGAAATAGCCTTTTGTTTTTACAGGTCCAAGTGACAGGCCCTAAACCAAGGCTGAAAACATAACCTGCAGTAGACTTTCAATCACCAGGGTATCCGACCCAATCCGAATCAGTGAAACCAACCAATAAACAAGTCCCTTGAATTGTAATGTATATCAAACTGAATTGTGCCTCAGACATACCGAAGTATCCTTTTATCTGATTTCCAATGGATTTCATGGGGTGTTTTCATATACCAGGAAACAAGACCAACAACAAAGGAAAGATCAGGATGGGTGTGAATCAAGTATAAGAGGATACCAACTAATTGACAGTACAAAATGGCATCAACTTCAGGAGAAGTACATGTGGAAACAAGCTTAACTCCAGACTGGAAGGAAGAAGGGGTTGGTTTATAATCTTCCATGTGGAAGCGATGAAGAAGGTCATAAACATGCTTAGACTGGGAAAGAAAAATTCCTTCCTTGGTTTTCAAAACTTGGAGGCCAAGGAAATAGTGCAAAAAGCCTAAGTTTGTCATTTCAAATTTCTTCTTAAGGTTGATTTTCACATGGTTTAAAATTTTTGAATCACTACCAGTAAGGATAAGGTCATCAACATAAAGGACAAGGATTATGAGATGGATTCCTACTTTCTTAGTATAGACATTAGGATCAAAATGACATCTAGAAAATTTGATGTCAATAAGAAAGTTGTCAATTTTGGCATACCAAGCTCGAGGAGCTTGCTTAAGACCATAAAGAGATTTCTTAAGGTGACAAATAAGGCTAGAGTCATTTTAATAATACTCAGGAGGTTGTTCCATGTGGATTTATTCTTGAAAATACCTATGAAAGAAGGAGGATTTAACATCCATCTAATGGACCTCCCATTTATGTGAGGTAGCAAGGGCAAGAACAAGGCAGATGGAATTCATTTTGGCTACAGGGGAAAAGGTTTCATTATAGTTAATTCCTTCAACTTGGAAATATACTTTGGCAACTAATCGAGCCTTGTGCCTTTCAACATTTATATCTGATGCATACTTAGTTATGTAGACCTATTTACATCTGAAAATTTATCTTCCTTTTGGAAGAGGTACAATATTCGAAGTATCGTTTTCCATTAAAGAACGATACTCTTCATTCATTGTTGTATCCCAATCTTGATGACCTGAAGCTTATGCAAATGTATCTGGATCACGAGTCTCTAAAACTTGTGCCAAAAGAGAAGAGCCTCACTAGAACTGTGAATGTGTCTAACACTAATCTAAAGTATCACTGAAAATATCACCAGTTTCTTCTCGTGTTTAATGGACCCATCTAGGAAGCGGTGGTGTTGGTGTTGGTTCAAGTTCAATGGAATCATCTGGAGGAAGGTGAGAAGGTGGAGGTGGGTTTTTATCCTCATTGTCATCATCTGAAGAAGAAACCATAATAGGAACATAAGAAGGCACAAATGTTGAACATGGATTGCAAGTTGAAGAAGGAAAAAATGTTGAAGATGGTTCACAGGCCGAAAAAGGAACAATCACCGAATTAGGCTCAGAGGTCAAGATATTTTCATAAAATTTAAAATATCTTCTAATAATCATTTCATTACAATGTGGTTGAAGAAGTTCGTAATCTTTGACATCTTCAAAATAACCAAAAATTATACACTTCTCACTTTTAGGCTGCAATGCTTTTCTTTTATCATTAGGAATGTGAACCCATGCTATACTGCCAAATACAAGGAAGTGACTTACATCTGGTTTAATTTATGTCCAAGATTCTTTCGATGTTATATTTTTAAGAGCGTTTGTGGGAATGTGATTTAATATGTAATTTGCACAGTTGATGGATTTATCCCATGTTATCGGGATAATTGTTAAGTGACACAAATCAATCCCCCTAGCTTCACTATGAAACTAGAACAAAACAAGACAATACACTACTCTTTCCTTAGATTTCCATTATCAAATGAGAAATGGATCTAGAACGTACCTTTTAAATATTAAAGATCTGACTTAACCAATACAATCCAAGCTCCATCACGAGGCTTATGGAGAAATATCTGCAAAGGAACACAAGCCAACGAAGATAAGAATAATAGAGTCTATTTGATATGAAACTATGTACATGATCAAGGAATCATACAATATGGACAAATAAGATTCATATAGGAGAGAAAAGTGCATCTGTATTAAATAATAGAAAGAGAGATTACAACCAAAACCTTGATGTTGTAAGGTCCCTTCCAACAGTTCCTCACTTCCCACACACTTCTTGCTCCAAGGATTCTGAGACCATGGATTTGATAGCTACTCACAGTCTATCTTGACAAAGAAAATCTCAAAGCCAATCTAACCAAGCTAACAAGCTCAAGCCAAATTTCCAATCCTTTCCAATCTAACTTTCTCCATGAGAGCTCCTCTCCTTTTATAAGATGAAGAGGATAAGGTGAGGAGGTTAGGATGATCCCACTAAATTAGACAAGCGAGTAAGATCCAAACCAATCGGAGGACACCTCTCCTTCTAGAAGCATTGAGAAGATTCTCGTTTTTCCCACGTACAAAAATCATCGCACCCTAGATATAGTGCATCCTGCAATGATGTTGCAATATAGATTTAGAGAAGGGTGCAACAATCAGGCATCGTCACACCCTAGCTATAATGCATCCTGTGACGACCTTCCTTAATAGGGTTTTTACAAAGGAAAATACTATTTCTTCTATCAGGAAAAGTTCTTCTCCGTTCTTTCTTCAGGAATTCAGGCTACAGATCCTTCTAAAGACAAAGGATAGGTTTACATCATTAATGGTCATAAGGGTGACAAAAATAATTTTTAATAGAGAGCCCCCCAAAATATGAAGTTAGAACAGAGTGATAGCTGAAATACTTTGTCGAGTGTGTGTAGGGAACAAGGAACACGTCGGTCAGAAACCTGCCAACAAACAAGGAAATACAGTACAATAATATATCATCACTGAAGTAGGCATTCCCATACTCAAAATACAAATGACTCAAATCATAAATGTCGACATGAAAATATCCATGTCAAGTAAGACAGGTCATGGCCACCAAACATACACTATGGCTCCATGCCAATATGACTCAAATCTTAACATAGCCACCAAAAATACATTGTGGATCTATGTGTTAAAGACTCAAATTTGAACATAGCCACGAGACATACACTATGGATCTATGCAACAGTACAATCTAAATATACTCCAACACAACCTGAATCTGTCAGGAAAGATCCAGGGTATTCATCTCCACCACTCTATAGTACGAATCTAACCATGCAAATACATGTGTTGAAGTTGAACATGGTAGAAACCACTTGATTAGCGATCATTAATAAATACCATTAACAAGTGCGAGGGAAATCACCATTAATGTCAATGACTCCAAAGTTACTCTAGTACAATCCAACGAATGTGAATTAATTAGTTGAAGTCGAACACTTGGTGGAATCTCTCAATCAGGGGTCAATAATGAAAACCCACTGTCGAAAGCGAGGAAACCTGCCATTGAGGCATGCAAGTTCCAAGGTACCAATTATTTTCTAAGTCTAATTCCTGGATAATGAGTTGAAGTTGACAGGAAAAGACTCGTCACAGGAGGGCCTTAATGTATCCCCCATCAATGACACGAAACGAGTAACAAAATTTGAGGTAGATCATAGTAACAAGTGATTTAGGACTGACTCAGGGATGGTCAATGCAATAGAAGGCTTAAGGACTGCAGAAATGGCCAACGCAATAGAAGGTTTTTTGGGTTGAACTTCTCTTTGAACATATTGATGACACAAAAACTGTCTCGGAAACACTGACTCAAGAACAGGGATCACAGACCAATTCGTAATCTTATAAAGGAGTATGATCAAGAGACAAGTGGATTTTCCAACTTAGACACAAAGCGAGTGAAAGGGTTCCATTTTCAAAAGTGACTCTTCCATAGAATACAGGTTTAGACACATTTCTTTCCCAAATTTTCCCCCACCATTTCTAGCGAGCACCTCATTATTTTTACGCAAGCTTGAGGAGGATAACATATGCTTGTAGATATAATCTCATCCTTCGGATGATTCCCTTAGAGTATGTTTAAATAACCCTAGGAAGGAGTGGTTTGGTCCCATATAGGCCTTTCGATGTTTGTTTTAACGAGTCCAAGGAAAGAAAACTCAGGGGTTTTTCAATTTTAGAGAGTCTGAAAAAACACTTAAAGAGAACTCCAAAAGGTCATTTTTCGTAAAGTAGTCTGATGAGACCAAAAAAGAGATAATCTATTGCTCAACAGATGTTTTCTTAAAATACTTTAACAAGCGTGAAAAGAACAAGATCGCTCGTCAATCCTTTCATGTTTAGAGAGTCTGAAAAGAGATTAAAGGGAACTCCAGGGGGTTCCTTTTTCGTATAAAATTTACGAGTCCGAAAAAGTGATAAAATTTTACTCAGTTACATTCTTAGGTATTTACGAGCATGATAAAGAACAAAGACTAAGCTTAGGATTGTTTTCATTTTTATGCAAGCTTAAAACAAAATAAAACTATGCTTGGGATAGGTTTTATTTTTACACAAGCTTAAAACTAGCCAAAACTATGGTTGGACCTGGTTTCATATTTACATAAGCTTGAACCAGAGGAAATGGTGCTTGAGGTAGGTGGTTTCATTTTTACACAATATTGAACCAGAGAAAACTATGATTGTGACTTCCCAACGCATAACACAAGGATGGTTGGTACTTAGCCCCCAGCTTAAGAAACTAGCAGATTTAACTTCAACATGAAGTCTAGAGGATGAAAGCATTTCCCCCCAAGCTTCGGTTTGTCCAACTACACAGGAGGATGAAAACAAGCTTCAAATACTATATGTAACAAAGTAATTGACTCAAACAGAGAGGGGGAAAAACTATTTCATTTTTTAACGAGCTTGACATAGGAACAAGAACTACACTCGCGAATCCAGGTTCAATCCACAAACATCTGTTTCATTTTTTAACGAGCTTTACATAGAAACAATAACTATGCTCGTAAGATCTGTTTCATTTTTTAACGAGGTTTCCACTGAGACACAAAACTATCCTTAAACATGGTTTTAGTTTTTAATGAGCTTGAAATCAAAAAACCATGTTCAAGGCTGGTTTCATTTTTTAATGAGCTTGAAATCAAAAAACCATGCTCAAGGGTGTCTTCTTAATCATGGATTCCAAGAAGATGAAGCTCTGGAAGGACACCATATGAAGGGACAAAACTCAATCATGGCTTCCAAGATATCTTCACTCGATGGAAGAAACGCACTCTGGAAGGAACCCATGTCGAAGGTTGCGATAGGGGTAAGGAGAGCAGGCTCCAATAGCCCTATCGAAGAGATCACCATGTCAAATACTGAATCCAAGTCATAAGAGAGTGAGATTATAGTGAGAGGTTGATCTTCATTGGTAGTTGAAGGAATGGGAGACAACTCCACATAATTGACCTATGGCAGGGGTGATACCGTCTACATATAAGAACCGTTTAGGTAGTTCATTGAGTTGATGGTCAAGAAAGGGTCAACAAATGAAAGTTGATCACTAGTCACCATTCTTCCATCGTGCGGGAAAGATATCACACAAAAAAGAGTGGAAACAATAGCTTTCATGGCATAGACATAATCTCACCCAAGGAGTAAATCGAAATCCAAGGGGTCTTGGACTACCATGACATCAATAAAGACAATTTTCCCTCCCAAAGTTATGAGAAACTGAGGAAGAATCCCTAAAGGGTGACTGGTTCTTCTGTTAAAAGAGAACAAAGTTTGGTTAACCGACACACGCTGAGGATAACCCAAATCTTGCCAAACAATGGGGGACAAAATACTAATGGATGAACCTTCATCTATCAACGTCTGAGGAACTTCCCAACCACAAACTTGTACTGTAATATTGAAAGGAATGTGAGAGGGAAGACAAGGTCCAATTAGTGCACCCCAATAAAAAATGATGGACTCATTACTTGGAGGGGGTTCTACGGGAGAGAGAGGAAATCCCCCTAGCATAGTATATTATGTATCAACGAGAAAAATGTGGGCAACATCGGGTTTACTCTCTAGCGGGAGAGTAGGATAGATCGATAATGACCTCAAATCGACCACTTGGGTGTCATTCTCCAATGGGAGAATGGGGTCGATAGGTGGAAACAGATCGACTTCTTGGGTTGCACTCTCTAACGTGAGAGTGGCATCGATCGAAGATGGGATCATATCGACCACTTTGTCAACTAGTTCAACTAAGGACGTGACTAGATTGACTACATGATCAACCATATTGATTGATGAAGGATTGATCATTCCATCAACTACAGGTGGGTTGAGAGTAAGCTTATGATAAGCAACTGGAAGTTGAGGTTGGGAAACACTCATATCTTCCATTAATTTTGAGGCTTCGTCCATACAAGGGAAAAGGTGAGTTTGAGGACTCCCTCCGCATAACATACATGAGAACTTGACTCTACTTTTCTTCTTCCCAGCGATATCTTGACTAGTTTACGAGAGCTCATTAGCATGTTGTTTAGAGGCTGACGACATGGGTTGGAGAGGGTGTGTAGACCATGCTTCTATAACCTTGGATATACCAGGGCAATCCTTAAGAAGATGGCTACCCTTACAAAGCATGCAAGGGTACTTGGGCTTACAGGTTGTTTGGGTGATCTTGGCATCATCAACACTCCCAACACGATTATCAATAACTGGTTGTTTTCCAACATGTATGGAAGTGGTTGGAATTTTGGACCCTTGCTTATTTTTATTCTTCTTATTCTTCCTTTTCTTCTTCTTCTTATCCACCAAGTTAATAGCTTTAGATCTTTCACTCGATGAAGAAGATGAAATGGAAGAAGACCTTGCAAGTGAAGAAGGTGAAGAAGATCTTACTGAAGAAGGTGAAGGATCAACATGAGGTTGCTTTTCTTGGTGGGAAGTGCTTACAACTGAAGCACTTACTGCATTCGAGATTACCTGAGTGGAGAAAAACCATACCGGTACTCCAATTGTGAGACCTGGAAGGCTCAAAGTAGCGATGTGAGGAGGACCAATGTTTTTGTAAGAAGGAAAAACCAAGGGTTCCCCTGGAAAAGGGGTTCCCTCATTGGTCATTCTGGGAACTGACACCATTAAAAACATATCCAACCTAGAGTCTGTTAGGGAAAACAAACAACACACGCAAAAAATCTAGGAAGAAAATAAGCAAACAAAACCTTCTTACAATGAATGCACTAGTTGCTGATGAAATCCAACGTCGCGAGAACAATGTAAGAAGGGGCTGAGATAGAGTGGGTGGAAAATTTACTTTGATGACCTACTTAATGGACTTACACCCTGGTGCAAGCTCCCACACATAATCATGGGTATACCCTCTAAGGAACCCGAGTGAGTTTGGTTAACGTCGATTCCACAGACTGTGAAGACTTGCCCCTCCACAGTCACCTTGTGTAAACACCCTAAAGATATAGGCTACTAAGGTTACCAACTACAATAGTGATTCTTGGGGAAACAATCGACAGTCCAATCCACACACAAAGGCAGGGTATCTAGCCCAAAATCAACTTGAAAGGCTTCCACTCATCATTGTGGGTATACCTTCAAGTGACCTCCATAATGCACGCAATCTCTACACCAAGACCAACAAAGTAGGGTGAGTAACTTTTCTAGTCTCAATGTGACCTCAGGTTTGACCCTTGTGTGAGAAGGGATTCCCAGGACAAAATGTAGCAAGTGGATTTGAACTCTCCCTATCAAAAGATACTATGTTTGTTTGCAGCTTTGGAAAGTTATCTTTCACACCTATTCCAAAGATTTACAACTAATCTAATGTAGGTTTACTACCAAAAAATATAAAAATGTCTAATCAATTTTTATACGCGCTTTATTTTTAAGGTTGTTGTTACTCAAGAGGAAAATGGCGTGGATTAAATGATATTTTGACCGACTCTAAACCATGCAAATAAATGAGAATGAAAATATTTCATTTCTATGAAAGCTATATTACGAGAAGGAGAAAATGTTTATCATTCCCAAATGCATAATGTCCCAAAAAATTTAAATGCATCAATAACAAGAACTTCAAGAAATGAGCCAAAGAGATTGTACACTAATACACGATTCTTTCCCCCCTGGCCATGAGGGGAAATTGTTTTTAGAATTCAAGACCCCAAAAAATGCCAAAAACCATGCAATTTCACTACTTCAAATGCAAGGATGCCCCCAATCTAATATAAAGCAAGAAATTAAAAAAAATTGTTTCAAAGATAGCTAAAATCAATAGCAAATCGATATGAAACAAAGCAACCCAAAAACATTTATCTTTTAACACGAACTATTCAATATAAGAAAAATAAGTTATTTCACCAAACAATTCTAAAGAAAAAATAATGCTTTGTAATTGAAAGACACCCAAAGAAAGAGATCAAATCTTTCAAAACAAAACAAGCTAAGACAACACAAAGATGGATAAAAGTAGATTCAAATATTGTCAAGTAGACTGTAATCAGATCATAATCAAACCCAAAAATTCACCCCAAAACCAAATCCAAGATCTGGGTAAGGAAAAACCATCAAAAAACAAAATTTTCACAATCGTCACAGGCTGTAGACTAACATAGAGCTACGATCCTTGATCGTCGCATGCTAGAGAACAAATAAAGTGTGACGACGCCGCATTGTTTCAAAAGGTAGGGTGTGTCGATGCTAGATCGTCACACTGTCCCTCAAAGCAGGGTGTGACGATCAAATGAATAATGGAAAAAAAAAACATGAGGGTTTTTCAGTGAGATTTAACAGTCAGAGAGTCAATATGGATCTCCCAGTGACTCAGGAAACATAACCCAAGAAATCAAAGAAACAAAGCAAGACAAAATAGGAAAATGATCGGTTCCCCAATATGGTCGTCAATTTTGTTATCGGGCTAATTGTTAAGTGCGGACACAAATCAATCCCCCTAGCTTCACTATGAAATTAGAAAAAAACAAGATAGTACACTATTCTTTCCTTTGATTTCAATTATCAAATGAGAAATGGATCTAGAACATACCTTTTAAATATCGAAGATCTGACTTCGCCAATGCAATCCAAGATCCATCGCGAGGCTTATGGAGAAATATGTGCAAAGGAACACAAGCCAACAAAGACAAGAATAATATATTATGTTTGATATGAAACTATGTACGTGATCAAGGAATCATACAATATGGACAAATAAGATTCATATAGGAGAGAAAAGTGCATCTGTATTAAATAATAGAAAGAGAGATTACAACCAGATCCTTGATGTTGTAAGGTCACTTCCAATAGTTCCTCACTTCCCACATACTTCTTGCTCCAAGGATTCTGAGACCATGGATTTGATAGATACTCACAATCTATCTTGACAAAGAAAAGCTCAAAGCCAATCTAACCAAGCTAACAATATCAAGCCAAATTTCCAATCCTTTCCAATCTTTCTCCATGAGAGATCCTCTCCTTTTATAAGCTGAAGAGGATAAGGTGAGAAGGTTAGGATGATCCCAATAAATCATAAAAGCGAGTAATATCCAAACCAATTGGAGGCCACCTCACTCTAGAATCTTCTCCTTCTAGAAGCATCAAGAAGATGCTTGTTTTTCCCACATACAGAAATCGTCGCACCCTAGCTATAGTGCAACATGCGACGACGTCACAATCTAGATTTAGATCAGGGTGCAATGACCAAGCATCATCACACCCTAGCTATAGTGCAACCTACAACGACCTTCCTTAATAGGGTTCTTACAAAGGAAAATATAATTTCTTCTCTCAGGCAAAGTTCTTCTCCCTTCTTTCTTCAGGAATTCTGTTAAGAACCAAATATCAATATAGCATAGAAAAACCTCAGAAAAAGTACTCAATGCCTTGAAAAAGAGATAATTTCAGACAATAAGCCTCTTCGAGGGGGAAACCTCCTTTTACCC
>JZKD02S1084225.1:4698-18695 GCA_000966675.3 Picea glauca | reverse complement strand
CATGACTTACAATGGCTAGTGACATGCTCTCAACATGAATTGCGGAGACTAGTAGCTCATCTCCAACATGATTAACATAAGTTGGTGATATAATTCCAGTATGACTTGAAGTGACTGGACTTGTGGCAGTTGGTTGCGGCATTTGATACCAAGGTTCAAAGAAATAATGGTTTTTAGAAATTGTGGGCCAGGAATGATTCTGGTATACACCATGGCCTGTTCCAGCAAGATAGTATCCTCCTCCAAACTGATTCATAAGGGGTTGTAAGGGAATCATCATCGAGGAAGTCGCTTGCAAAGAGAAAGTGACATAACAAGGGTTACTCGTGTGAGGATATATGTTTCCCCCAAATGAAGGAAATTCATGAAGGGGGTATCTCGTACCATAAAACTAACTCCCCCGGAATGAAACACCAGAGGAGAGATGGAGGTCTGCCATGGGAAAAGAATTCGTAGGAACCAACATAACAGAAGAAGGATAAATGGATGGAGTGTAATAATTAAAATGACCACCCATTTGAGTACTTTCTCCTGGAAAAGTGAAGCTAGGATTGGATCCATGGGAAGGAATATTCTAACCTCCCACCATGATATTTGGTTGAGGGATATGACTCTCATCAAGTGAAAATGGAGAATAAGGAGGCACCATGCCCCCGAACCCAAAACTAGGATTGACATAAACAGGTGAGGCGAAGGATGGAAAGTGTGAAGACATGTCTGACATACCAAGAGAAACATTATTAGATGCCCAAGGTATTGGTTGAGTATCATGATTCGGAATACCACTCAGAAATACAAAAGGATTTGTCCCCATCGAATTAGAAAATACCATGGTAGGGTAGCGCTAATTGAGGGAGTCGTGGTGATCTGAACCCAAGAGCGATAAGTTTCCAATAATTGGTTGATTATGTCACTCCTTCAAAAGGGTCAGTAATAGATCATTTTACTTGAGTGATTTTCAATTAACAGTAAAGTTGAAGTCTATGTGCTTGAATTGGAAGTGAATGAAAACCTCTTTAGTCTTCCTTATGTGCAATATGTCATGCTTTCTTTTAACATACTATGTGTGTAAATTCATGTAAAAACAACGTAAGAACATAATACACATGATGGATAAGACACTTCACTTGATAACAGAGTTCACCCTTGCAGTGGGCTACCTCTCTGGGTCATGCTCCAAAGCTTAACCACTTTATTCTTCTCAATGTAATGATGTCTCTCCTTTACAAGCTATAAGGCCAAAGTCCCTCTTCAGTGACGACAACAAGAGATTGGAATGTGACCAGGAATGTATCAACTTCACAAGTTCTACTCATGATACATCCATGATGTTGACATGGACATCATTCCCACATACTCAATACATAAAAAGATGAAGAATAAAATATGACCCCCATCAACATGGATCCATCAAAAGCCTTAGATATTTTGCTCGGATCCAAGCATAAATATGCAAACCATACAAAAGATCTTGAAACCATGAGAATCAGAACTGCTTCATTGGCCACTTGTCATGCAAGTGCCACAATTTCTTTGTCACATATAAATGATTGATTTGATGTGAAAGAAGATAAGAAACAAATAGATAGAAGGAATACATTGATCTTGTTTCCTTGATGCAGCCTTTCTCTGCTCCTTTAGACCTATAACACGCATGCTATGCTGCAACATTTAATGACAAAACAACATAATAAAAAACACATGCTTACATTGGATTCTTCATAGCTTAGCATGTTGATTTAAAGCTCTGCTACAAAAACATACCTCGTCATTGAATTCGTGTCGCCGAATTACCTAAAAATGACTGTCAAATCATCTTCGTCTGAGTCAGACACTTTCAGGCCCAAGAGACACCTTTGCCTCAATTACCATGCCACTGCATCTGCAATAAATGACTCATTCTAGAATTAAGCTGCTGAATTTTTGCTCAGATCAGGAAACTAACACCACCACTAAGTTTGTGGTGTCATTTTACCTAAGAATGACTATCTCCACGCCTCGATTCGAGTCGGGCACTTTCTAGACCCATGAAGCACCCTCGCCTCAGTTTGTGTGCCAAAATCCATACAATCTGTATGGATTTCGTATAGGTCGTGCGGACGCGCTCAGTGCTCTGTGCGTTGATGTGTCTACTCTATCTAACTCTACCTTGGACCCCTTTCTTATACCATTTTTGGGCAGTTAAGTAATAACTGAGGTGGTTGGCATGGAGGTTAGCGGAGCTAATTTTAGGTGTTGGTTCTTGGGGAGGTTTTGGGGTCGAATCCCACGGACTCCTCCTTTTGGCGCGATCTGCTAAATCTGGCGGAGGCTTTGGTAGCAGAATATGCTAAATATAGTGGAGATGCCACTAAAATGACAGAACTGTTTTTATTTCTGGCACACAGTTAGAGGATGGATAAATGGTGAATTTTCTATACATAACAGAACTTCTGCCATATATGGCGGAGTTCTGTTTAAAATAAAAAAAAATTCACGGGCCCTCATTGAGCATTTCAAGGGTGCCACATGGCACGTTCCCATTGGGCCATGTGGAAGCCTCTGATTTGTCCACCTGGATGATGATGTCACATATGTACCAGACCTCCACGTCATCCTGGACATGTGGCATCTTCTGGGTGGTGCCGCATGGCGTCACCTGGGGTGCCACGTGGCACTTTTTCACTAGTTCATGTGGCACCCTAAAAAGCTCAAATATGAGTGACACATGGAAACCTCTGGTGCTACCACGTGGCATGATGACATCATCATGACATGTGTCACTCTTTGTTCTTGCCACATAAGTTGTACGGATGTTGACATCAGCAATACGAATGTTGACTCATCCGTGTTGACTGGGTTGGTTTGACCAGAACTTTGACCGCTTATATATTTCATTCCGTAACTCCGTTTGATGAGTCGTTTTCACTATTGGAAATCTTGAGATGTACTCTTCGTGATCATGCCTTTTTATTTGAGTTTTGGGAAATTTATTTTTTTCCCTTTTATGTCTATTGAAGTCATTTGAGCGTCCTGGTTTGCTTATATGCATTCTGGGACACTTCTGAAACTTCTTTGATGTTCCCTAGATCCATTCAGATCACACGGGGGCTCCACTAAACATAGAAATGAAAACTCATGATGAAATACAAAATACTAAGGCCAACTAACAATCAGAGAGCACACCAAAGTAAAGAAAAAAATCCAAATGCACAGAATCAGGATATAGTAGCTGAAAAGAGGCCTCCCTCACTAAAGTAGGTATGCCTCACCCAAGAAGGGCCTAAGAATCCCTTCAAAATATCAGAGGTATTAGAATCAGTTATAAGGGCCTTTGTGGGCTTAATAATGTAATCAATCATATTCCCCCAAAGAGGTAATCCTCCATAAAGGCTATGTGACATCCGACCCTTATTTGACTCAGGGTACCTGCAAAATAACCCATGCAAGTAACCAATGTGGCTACCTATGTCAACCCACTAAAGACACCATGATACAACCAATGCACAGGTGAATAGTCGTAAGTCAGTTCCACCATATGGGCAGGGTAACAAAGCCTAAAATCTTGAAAGCATCTCCTCTCGTAGAGGTAAATGTACTAGCAAGACCCCCAGATATGAATAGATCCCCATAAATATCTCTGACGCTAAGAAGGTATTAGAGTGAAATATCTGCAACCAACTTCATGCAACCTCGTGCTTAACTCCGGTGTGATTAGAGCCTCCTGACGTCACCAATTATACAATGGATTTAACCACTCCCTTACTTAGACATATATGTTGATTTTAATAGCCTTGGAGAAGTTTACTCACAAAATCCTATTCCAAGGCTCTATATCTTAAGTTAGTTTGTGTACCTTGAAAAGTAAAAACGTTTCTAATCAATTTTAAATTTATCAGCATTACTTTTAGTGGGTTTGTTTACTCAAAATATGTGGTCGTGAAACTGATAATGTTATGACTCAGCAGGTAAAATAAATCAATATGAATATAATGCAAAGTGCTAACTTCAATTCTCAAAAAATGATAAGATTTTCAAAATGTAACTTTTAATTCAACTCTACAATTTTAAATAAGATGTAATCTTTCGATACATGTATCAAGATCAATAATAAGAACCCATAAGATCAAATGTCATAATGAAAAATGTATATTTTTTTTGTATTTTCAATATAAAGGAATAAAAATTCAAGGACTGAACCACAACTCAATATATAGACCCTATTGTAAGTAGAAACAGACAAACCAAGCAAGATATCAAGAAGGAAACACCCAGCCCAAGATGCAAGGACAACCAATGAAAAAGCTGATGAGAAAGAAAAATTGCCCAAAAATTCAACCAAAGAAAGGTTTCCTATCACTCTGCAGTCACTCAATAGTTATGACAGAGACCCAAGAAGGCTCAACAACCATCAACCATCAAAACTCACCCAACAAACACCAAACTCAGTAATCAAGAAGAAAAGTTTGATGTACATGATTGTTTAGGAAAAATCCATGTATGCACACATCCTATATAATGACAGCTCGCGTATGTACGCATCTGTCAAGGAAAAATTTGTGCATGTGTATTGAAAAATTGTCATGTTAAGGATAAGGCCAAGAAAATTAGATTCAAAATGAAAATAGGTTGTCAATCAATCAAATGACATGAAAACTCAAGCTAATCGAGAGCAATATAAGGAGAAAAAAACTCCAAACCCCGAAATAGAAGATTCAATCCCCAGTATGGTCACCCATTATGTTACGAGGAAAATCACTCTATGGCAAGGGGTAAACCACAACAGACGAAAATAACTACAGAAATCGACTCTAATTCCAAGTATGCTATATAAATGTAAATTCTAATAAGAAAAAATAAAGAGCCTACCTCATCTGAACGTTCGATGAAGACCATCGTTGAGCACGTGACCCAAAGCTTTATACCTACAAATTGTCCTCAACAACCAATATACGCAAGCATGTGGTGATAATATATAAATTTAGCACATGTAATAACATAATCCATTAATATTCATAACAAATATGCCCATTGAATAATAATTCAAATATTTGCAAGACGTAAATTGGACAAGAAAAGAGTATTTCTATTAGAATATGAACAACAGAAGTGTATGAATGACAAAATTCTCTGTCGGAACATCTCGAAACTGAGAAACTAAGTCCCTTACAGCGGGGCCTCCACCACTTTAATCATCCACCAAAGGCAAGCTCGTATAAGAGAGACAATGAGGTTATCCATCAAAGAGGGAAGAGCTTGGGGGATGAACAATGTGTCAATACTTTAAAGGACAAAGGGATGTAGACTCAATTTGAAGTGAAGAATTTCTCCAGAGTAACTTTTCTCTCAAAATTTGAATTCTTATCCTTCTTCCACATCTTGGATATGGCCCATTTATAGCCTTCAAATGGAACTAAAGGGCTGAGGTGGAAAATTCCAGTATATGGAAGGTCAAGGATCATGGATCTCATGACGTGACATGGAAACCCGACGCCATTTTTTAATTTTGGGAAAAAAACCCTATGTACATGAGTTGTAATGGTGCAACCTACATATACACATGATGTATAGTTGTTAGGGAACGTATATGTGGAAAAATATTATTTTTAGCTCTGGGGAATTGCAAAAAGGGACTTCAAGTATGCATAGGGAAATGGAAAAGTCTTTCTGAGAAATTTGCTTGGGGTGAGGAAAATCTTTCTATAACAATATAAAACCTGAACACACAACAAAGTAGTTAATTAATAAAATCCTCTGACTCTAACCAGTAATGAGGCCACCAGAAAATTCTTTAGCATCTAGAGCCAATAATTCCCATCCAACAAAGGACTTCTTCAAATCCCTAACTATAGTATACCATTTCCCATGGATTCTTGAATAAAAATCACCTCGGTATTATTTAATTCCACCAATAGTTTGAGGGCCAATTTTTTGGCCTAACCCCCTAAGCCACAATTTTTAATGGATAGGATCAACATGGTTTAACCCCACCATAGGTTATCCCTGCTTTAAGAAAACTAGTAATAAGTCTCTACCTACCTTGATTAACTTCTTTAATTGTTGTCCCTTTCACATGCTTTATATTATATTTTCTGGAATACTTTTGACCCCCAAGCTTCTTTAAAATATCCAATCACAACCCCCCAAAAAACAAAGAGGCATGAGAGGCGATATGAGGTCTGAGATGGTAATGGCCACCTCTTAATTTCCGAGGAGAATGAAGTCTAGGAATGAGCCTATCAATAGGGTTATCCCCCCTATCAAATGAATGGTATGAGTCATGGGATAGGTTAACAGAAAACCATCCCTTCTTACCAATCCAACTTCTATCTCGTCAGACTCTGAAAAAGTGACCCTTACCCCCTCAAATTCATCATGACAACAAATAATACAACCCTCCTTCAACACCAAATGATCGCCAGACTTCTTATCAAACAATGAGGAAGAAACTAATGTAGAATTACTCAGAGGGTGTGTGCCCAAACTCCAGAGCATATCCAACTTTTTCAATTGAGAAGGAAAGAACTCGAAAATCCTCATGCACATTGAGCCTTCCTCTCTAATGCCTTCCAATTATTGAAAACAAAAAATTAAGAGAATAGAAATTCCACCAACCATCAAGCCCATATCCATCGAAATCACCTCCTTATCACCATCAGGCATTCATCGATCCCCCATAACTGGACCCCCAACATGGCCTTCCAACTCAATATAAATGTGAGGAACATCTTCTAGAAGTACAACCTAATCCTTCCCCCTTCCATAATTATCCTCTTTTTTTACCCAATAACATCATGTAAAAGACTTTTCATGGTCATGTAGAACGTGTCGATATTGGTGGCATGTCACACAATGAAAAGGGAAATTCACATAATCCAGGGTTTGGGTGTATGATTTATCACTAACCACCAACTCCATTGATTCAAACAAGAACTGACTAACATCAATTCCTACCAGGATTTATGCAATATATCGACCATTACATGATTTGTAACTATCATTCGACATAATGAACTTACTCAAGCTGTCACCAATAGCCCGCAAAGCATGCTTAGACCACATCTCTAAAGGAAAAATCGATAATTTTACTGATACCAAAGTACTAGTAGATCATTCCTCATTTGCATTGAAGCAAGGATAACAAGGTTTTATGGATAGGTAATCCCTATCCAGAAACCAATTACCTTTTATAATTTTTAGAGAATTCTCATCACACCTGAAAATAAACCTAAGTTATCCTTTTGCGAGAAAATGAAATATGGAGCCATACCCCATAATACATTAGGGGAAATTTGAGATCTAAAATGGGCTTCCTAAAGAAAATGATAAAATAATAGTTAAATAATAAAAAAGAGATGAATTTTCAAAAGATAAGAAAGAAAACTACATTTTTTAATTAATTTTTGACTTATCTCCTTATAGGTTTTATTCAAATTTCAATTGTAGGAACTCATTGGATGTATAATTAAATTTTTTTTCCAATGAGTACCCATTCTACATACTTTTGATAGACCCACAATGAGATAAACTAGAAATACATGAAAAAATGTGTTTCTACACATTTTTTTCATGTATTTCTAGTTTATCTCATTGTGGGTCTATCAAAAGTATGCATAGTGGGTACTCATTATATGCATAAATTAATCCAATGATTTCCTAAACTTTAAATTTGAGTAAACCTATAAGGAGATGAGTAAAAAACATGGTTAAAAAAATAATTTTCCTTCTTTCCCTCCAAAAATATTGACCCTTATGATTAATATCATCATCTTGAATCCTATTGTTTCTTTTAAAGTTGATTTTGATAGTACCTTTTTTGTTTTGAGGCTAATTTTTTACCTCAAAATTCCTCTAATGAGAACCCACTCCCACTAAATCCATTTGTTCAAATGCGTCAGGGAAACTATATGATCGAGGAATTTTCCCACCAAAGTCTTTCCTACTAACAATCCAATTTGTTACACATGAATATATCCACCTACAACTAGATAAATACCACCTCCGCATGATTTAATCATGTTCCATTTCTTCTTCCCTCATCGATCTAGTACTACATGAAAAACCCCATCACCTTGTATATCTTGCAACTGCAAATTTGTACCGATGAACCCTAACCATGGATCATTAGGATCTAACACAACTCCACATCTAACTTGCTCATTCTTAAGACTAGATAGTTTTGACTACACCCACACCTTGAGTCCATTGGCATCCCCATTATACTTCTCACAATCATATTGACTACAGTCACCTAATCATCTAAACACCTTTGATGTGGCCATCGGGGAATGAACCTGAAGGACCCAATTCTTGCCAACTAGACTCCACCTATAGGACATGATTCACGTGGGGCACAGACATATTATTACTTTGAAAACACCCCCCTTATACAAGGTTTTGGTAGGTTTAAAGTGTTCAAGCATCGAACCCCCATGGCCCTAGAGATCTTGACATCATGAGACCCTTAGGAGATGAAAATGTCTTCTTCTGAGACCATGTCTTAAGAGTAATCAACCAATTGATGCTCATATTCCATATAGACAGATTTGTAGAGAAACCATATCCCCATTCTCTTTCATCTCATCCTCAATCCATTATTAGAACCAATTGATATGCTAATGGCTCTGAGGACATTGATAACTTGAGATAAAGATGACGAAAAAAGCCTTTGCATCCAATATCGGGGCACTTCAATCCATACTACACAAACCGAAGAGTAAGGAAAAAACCTCATACCAAATACTTTTTACTCGGGTTTTCCTCTTACTCTTTGATTCTGATAGCATGTGAATGGTGTCTTTGATCATTGGTTCTTCTAGGGAGGCAGCTATAGGCCCATAGATACGGTGATTAGCAGAAAAACCCCTAGCTACAGACACTTCCAAACTCACCTCAAGATGTATCTAAAACCTAAAAACCTAAAATTCCAACATGTCTACACCGTCGGGTTTCTTTTTGTTGAGAAGTGGGGAAGTGGATGTGCTTCTTGTTCACTTTTAGTGAAACATATGTCTCCTTTCTCATCCATCGGGTCTCACTGTAATGATGTTGAAACTTCTACTACCAATGGTATTGATCATTTGTCAGGTTTCATTGGAATGAAGTTGAATGTGTTATTTTCTCACACCTCCACTCTACATTGTGGTGACTACTATATATATAGTCTTAGAATAGAGGCCAACCAAGGCCCTTATCTTTCTCTCTTTCTTTCTCTACGACCTATTGCTTTACTTTCACTTCTTCTTTCTTCTTGAACAACAAACAAACCAGCAAGTAGGCATCTCTACACCAACAGACATGGTGGATTTTACGAGAAGAAATTACACTAACGGTGTGGGTGGAAGGTAAGGGACTATTTTCTCTCTTCTTATCTCTTATTATATATATATATATATATATACACTCAAAATAGATCTCGTTTCCATTTGATAGTTGCATAACCAAATTATTATTATTATTAAAGCAACTTCTCAATTTACTTGTTTTTAATTTTACAATTATTATTTCAATATACTTGGTTTAGATCTGATTTCCATTTGATACTTCCATGATTGTTTATTTGCGTAATGTGAAAGAAAAATTGGGTATATTGATTTCAAGGTGACACAACCCATATGTTTACTTGTAGATGGGTTATGTCCAATAAGATGTGGATATAGATATTTCTATAGAGTTTCTAGAGGTAAATATCAATTAGTGTGTATCAATATATTGAAAAAAAACTAGTTAGCTTTGTATTAATATGTTACAGTAAAGTATATATACAATATTGCTTGTGACCTGTAACTTGGGAAACTAGGTTCACAACAATTCAAAAAATACATTAAGTTTGATTCAAAATGATGTTGAGAGCATTTCATATTCAATATCTACCTATATTATATTGACTTATATTATTAAAAGAATAAAAGAGAACATATAGCATAAATCTAGAAAGAGAAATGTTGTTCCTTGTAAATATTTTAGAAAAAGACATATAATCCAACCTTATGGAGCCACTATAGGGTACTACTAGTGTTATGTGTCCATAAGGTATTATAGATCCTCATATAGCTTGATGGGATTGGATGGTGTGCCCTAAGAATATTGATCTTGGCCAGCTCCTACTAAAGAAATGTCTTAGGAATCCATGGGATCTAAAACAATGATATCTATAACAAATATTGCCTTGTAAACCACCTCGAATTTGTTGTCTTGAAGCTCTAGTTTATGAAAAATGGCCTGCTATTGTTATCCCCTCTCTTCCACCACCTGGGTAATGGAGCCCTTGTTAATTTAGTACATCTCAATGAGCTTAAATACCTTGGTGTCCTTGGAACTAGAAAACCCAGTATATGGCACCCAGTCCTTAAATTTTCTTTTGATTGATATTCTTCTCCAAGGATGCTACATCATTCTTGATTCTTAAATTCTTTGTGGCTCTCATGGCATTCACTTGAGCTTGGTTCATTAGTTGGGATATTTTTCGAGAGGGATATTTTTTGGCACTGAGTATGGAGATGTAGGCTAGGCCTTTCTTGCTAGATTCGGGCCAGTCACCTTGATCAATTCTCTTCATAGTTAATAAATCACAGTAGTCATAGGTTTCAGAGGGAGAGTTGGAGTTGTGAGTAATAGAATGAGCCAATGATAGGAAAGAATAGGCTTTGGTGGAGGAAATGACTAGTAATTGAGCGTTGGGAACCAATATACACAACTCTACCCTCATCATGGCTTCGCTACTCCGGGAACCTAGTATAACCAGAGATAAGGACAACCAAATGAACCAGAGTAGTGAAATTGAGGGAAATTTTATTATATTTTCTCAGGACTTACAACTGGAGAGTATATCCCAGATATTTATATTCCCCAATTCTAACAACCTTCACTTCACATTCGTTGTAGAACCCTTCCTATCCATAAAAACCATATTCCCTTCTAAATTCATGATGTTGCATTATTGTGGTTTTGTCATCATCTGAGGTCTTCTACACTGTATGGGACAAAATGGTTTGGATATGAGGTTAGAGGCTTCCCCCCAATACCTTCAATGAATCCACATGTGAAGGATCCTAGGTGGGATTTCATGCAGGTTGCTCTTGGGCTCCTATATAAATTCCACATCAGATGCCCCAGCCGTGGGAAATTATTACTATGTTTAATTATGTGTTTGAAATATTTTATACCTACTCAATGAAAACAAATAATAAAATAGAATATCGATGGCATACATAAAATATTATATAGTGAAGGAAACCAATTTAATTAAGGAAATGACCTCTCTTACTCTTGGCAAGAAATAAATCGACTACTAGAAATTTGAAGTTAGTCTTTTGATTTCTTGTACAATGGCCTCAAACTATCCCTGTAGGCTTTTCTCTCTACTTATGGACCTTTGAACTCAATGTTGGTTTCCTTTACATGTTTCCCTTGTTTTGGCTTGCTTGTGATTGTATGATCAAAGAATATTCTCAATGTCTCAACTTCTTCCTTTTATGCCTTTTATGTTCAAGATTAAATTACAGGTAGTTTGATTCCTTACTAGTTCATTATTGTCCTTTATTGATAGTTTTAAATTATTCTTTGAATTTTGGCAAACGACCTTTGGTTAGCGTCCACACATGTATGTTGATGTCATTTCTAATGTGAATTCAATGACATGGAAATAAGAATTTATTGTATATTTTGAGGTTTTTTACCCATTAGGCCTTTTCCCTTCCTTTCCCTTTTTGTTCGTTAACAAATATTATGAAATATGGGTTCTACATAGTGAAAATTTCTAGATGGGTGAATGCACCTTCCTAGATCTCCCACATCCTTTCTCTCACATGATGATGTCATCTTAAATATAGGGTGGGGTTTGGGGTGTGGTAGTGATGGGAGTGGGTGGTTGGTGTGTGTTGATATGGATGTGGGCTTGGTCGCATCATACCTTCTACCTACTTGAACAACCTCTAACATGATGACTCCATGTTATTTAGCTCCACATGATTGGATCTCCCATTGCATTTGATACTTGGTCAATAATACCTTTGGAGACTTGACTCAAGACTTATTAAATTTGTTTTATACTTCAACCTATCCAAACAATTTCAAAAAGTGACACCATACTTTTGTTGACTTTTCAATAAGCTAAGTTAAGCATGTAGTTCATTTCAATTTTTCATTTGTCTTAACCATAAAAAATTATGTTGCAACATCCAAGATCACAAGAAGAAACACCATGCACAAGAACATAAGAAGTATCTTGGGAAACCCTTCTCAACAAGGGAAGAAAACCCAACCAAATCCTTTGCTATAATCTTCAAGAGAAATACCTTCACCACCAATAAGACTTAGCACACAAGAGAGTGTCCAAACCCTAGAATTCTAGCGCCCAAGAGAGGTGCACACTTTTCCCAAGAGAATGTACTTGATGAAATTTCCAAACTTGTGTGTAGGATATGATTCCACAATGGGGAATATTCCTTTACTTATATTAGACTTGTCCTATCAATAGAAGTGTCTATTGGCACAATAGGTCCAACCTACCTAAGTCACTTTATAATTAATATTAACCAGATTAATTATCTTTTACCTTTATTACTAATCACATTAAGGTGCGGCCAACCTGTACCCTTTACATTACAATTAGGGTTACAGGAAGGTATGATTCTTGAACCATATAGCAAGGGATCTGATACACCCACTAGTTCTCATCCACTAGGGGAACATCCATAGGGATGTCCATATATTTGGCTCACTACATTACATTGAAGAACCACTTCTTCACATGTTCACGTGTGCTCGTCGACAAGCACGTCCAATCTACAGATCTTCTTTCCCACTGCCTCACACAGGAGAGTCATCTGGAGTTTCTCGTCAACTCTGATGCTCAGAGGAGGCTAATAAATAATCTTCAATTATGTTCACATGATGATGCACCCAACACTTTGGAATTTCACACGCTCACCTTGTGCTTAGCCACAGGAACGTCTAACTCAATAGATCACCTTTCCCAATGGATAATCATATGGAGTTATTCTCAACTATTTGAATGTAGGAGGTCATCTCTACATTCCAGCTCTGTCTCAGGTAAGAACCATGTACCCTTCTTAGGGGATTTCTCTCAGGTTTGTAAGCTGGAGAAAGACTCACATAGTTGCAATGATCCACATCTCACAGGTTTGTAAGTTGGAGAATGTCTCACATAGTTTCAATCATCAACACTCCCTCTCATCTAGGGAGGCATTTTCCACTAGGCCAAGTCTCTCACGGAAATACTCAAACTTTGTCTTGGCAAGTGGTTTAGTGAAGATATCTGTAATTTGTTCATGAGTAGAAAGATATTTCACATGTATTTTCTTTCTCTGCACCATGTTTCTGATATAGTGATACTTGATTTCAATGTATTTTGATATGTCATGAAACATCGGGTTCTCATAGAGATTTACATAGATCTGGTTATCACAATGAATAGTAGTCAGATCCATCTCATGATTGAACAATTCAGTCAAAATTTTGCAAAGCCATACTACTTCACGAACTTCCACACTCAGTGCGATGTACTTTGCCTATGATGTTCTTAAATCCACAGAGCTTTGTTTTCTGCTACATCAGAAAACCATGGCCGATCCTAAGGTGAAGAAACAACCAGAGGTTCTCTTTCAATCTACTACACTTCCTGCCCAATATGCATCAACATATATTTGCAGGATCAAGTCCACATTGGATGCATATCTCAGGCCATAACCAATTATGCATCGTAAGTATCTCAATATGTGTTTTGCAGCTATCTAGTGGGTATGTTTTGGTTGGCTCATAAATTGGCTAATAACATTTACTGCATAACAAATGTTTGGTCTGGTGTTAACCAGATACATCAGAGATCCAATCAACTGTTAGTATAAATGTGGATCTACATATCCTAAATCAATGACACTCATTTTCTTTAAATCCATTATCATTGGAGTAGGCATGGATTTTCATTATGTCATACTGAAATTTTTCAATATCTCCATAGTATATTTTCCTTGACTTAGGAAAATCTCATTTGTTCT
>JZKD02S1084159.1:0-13144 GCA_000966675.3 Picea glauca | reverse complement strand
TTAATTTATGATTCGAAATATTGCCATGATATGTGGTAAGTGTGGTTTTGACAGGACGCACAACTTGCCCAAAGTGGTTGTTTGATGACGTGACTCTAAGAACAGTAGTTGCACAATATGGTTTGATGTAGGGTGTTGACCCTAGTTCTATGAGGAGGGGTGGAGGTATTTCCCACCATTTATCCTCTGAAACCTAGATTCATGGGAGGGTTATGTGAAGTTATGCTCCCCTAGACGTGTGATGGCGACTACTAGTTTCCTACTGGGGAAGCTTGGTCAATATGTATGACACTTGTGCTTACAGGTTCTATCTGGAGTTAGGTAAATATAGTTGATGCTCCAGCTTAGTCCAACAGAGGAAAGGATAGGATGGAAGATGGAAGTAGGTTAGGAAGGAAGGATGTTTCGATGTTAGTTGAGAATATTAATTGGGGATTAGATGTATCACTATTGTTTACTCACTTGGTTCCTACCATGTTTAAAACCCTCTTTGATTCTCTTTTGATATTTTAAGTGTGATAATGAGTTATTGATGAATTATTATAATTTTGTTCATTAATATTACTAAATGATGCATTTACTTGATATGTTGTCATGCATGCATTAGTGTAATCATTCAGGAACTATGCACTAGAGGCAGTGGTTGTTTATCGTTAGTACATGCATAAGATATGTGTCTGCTAGCTACACACACATAACCTGCACATGTACACTAGTAGAAGTAATAAATTTATTAATTATTAAACTAACTTATTAACTATTTAATCAAATGCTTTAATTACTATGTAAATTAAATTGCATGCAAAAATATCTAGTAGCATTAAACAACTTCTTTGACTTTGATTAATGGTTGGTATGATGAATTAAATGAGCACGGTGGGTTGTCATGTAGAAAATTGTCAAATTGCATTTATAAGCTAGCATGATAAAAAATACTTTGCATTTTATTTATTTTTATTTTATGCAAATCATTTATATTTGAGTTTTATTTTAAACTTTTCCCAAAAATATAGATAAGGGAGGTTGATGGCTAATAATGAGGGTGGTTGAGGAGACTTGGGGAAAGGTGTGTGGAAACTTGATAAATAGGAAGAGGAAGTGGTGATGAGAGGAGGGGGAGAGGTTGGAGAATGTTGAGAGGTTGGATAATTCTTGGAAGATATAATTATTGTGATAATCTTCTTAGCATATGTGCTTTGTTGTTCTTAGAGTCACGGGCACAGAGGGCCAAGAAACTGAAAGGTTTCTTGAAGCTAGGAAGCCAGCTAGGGTCCTAGTTGGCTGGGATGATTCCATTGTTTCACTTTGGGAAAGTAGAAAAAGAATGTTTGGAAGCATCTTCCTACTATTGACAAGACTACATTGCAAATGGTCATCTTCAACAGACTAGGGAGGAGGTATTTTACTTGGTATATTTGTTATGTTCTATTTAAATATTTTAATCGTAAACTTAACTTCTTATTTATATCATCCTCTTATTCAAATTTGGAGTATTTAGCATTTGAAAAATTGTAAAAGAGTTACGAATATGTACGTTATTCCATCTATGAAAGAAGAAAATTGTGTTTACACTTAATGCATGTGTATAAGTTAACAAAATTTATTTCATAGCCTCTCATTGAGAGGTACTACAACATCGGTGCATGTTAGTAACAACTCCACATGGCGGTGTTGTTTTTCTTATATAAAGCACCAACAACGGGGCGTAGGTTTTTTTTCAGGTGCACTAGTTACTTTTTCAGATATTTTTACCAAAAAAAAAAAAATACAAGTTAATTATATATGTGTGTGTTTTATAACTTCAAATTATTTTATCTATCTATATATATGTGTGCCTAACAATATTTGGATGTGAATCAGAGAAGACAACAAGGAGAGGAGGAGTAGAATCAACAACAACAAGTCGAGATGCACAAATTTGTACGTGAGTAGGAGGCCAATGAGAGGGAGAGGGAGATGTTTACTCGCCCTATTTCACAGCAGACACTTGCCCCTTTGATGGATGTTGGCCTCCTCAAGTTTTATCAAGAGGGTACATCCCTCGGGGGGGACTCTTCGATGTTAAATCAATTGATCTATCATTGGCATCATGGGCGACAAGGATTCAGGGTTGGTCCCTATCTATGGTACCATCTCACAAAGGAGGATATTTATTTCATCACTAGGTTGTCTAGGAGGGGAAAGGATTTGCCCCAATTCCCTGAGTTGTTGCATGGTGTTGTAGGAAAGACCCAGCTGGCATATGTGTAAAGATAAGTCCATCTAGAGATTCATTCCTCTTTGGAGTTCCAAGTTCCTAGTGGTCAGTTGCAGATACATTCATTTGGTAGAGAGGAGGTTAGGTGCTTGTGTCTTATTATCTTGGCACTATCACACATTAGCTTTGATGGGTAGTGCATTAGTTACTCTTTGTTGTATTATGTAGATAGTTTAGTGCATATGTCCTGATTGATTAGGTGGTTGGAGATTTTTTTGAGACAATTTTGTTTTGCATTAGATCACAGTCATGTCATTTTAAATGGGACGATATTCTTCACATTCGTGTCAAAGTTGTTTACACTATTTTTTAAGAGGGTTCATGCCACTCAACTAGTAGTACCACACTTTCCTGCTAGGCCTATGCTTGATCCACGTATGCACATGTGGGGGGAATTATTTCCCAAGAAGGGTCAGCTAGAGTTTTACAATACTCTGGTCCGTAGGGTGTATGTGATTTATTGTCTAGCAAGGACAATCTTGTCCTCGATATTACATAGTACTCGTACGCGAGGATGGATTGGATAGGATCTCCAAACATCTGATTTACAATAGCTAAGCCACCAGATGAGAGAGGTAATATGATCATTATGTTTTGATAAATCTAGTTGCATATTTTTATATCTTATTTAATGCACATGTAATTTATTGTAACATTTTGTTTCATTTATCTTATTATTATTATCTATTGTTTTGCAAGTATTGGCACATATGTTGGGGATGAACCTCCCTGACAAGATGAGGAGATGGAGGAGGCATAGGACTATCCTATAGTATAGAGACCCTGCATGCCACATAGGCCGGATTGAAGAGTCTAGATAGAGGTGGAAGATCATCTATGTGGTGTTATGATCAGTCACAAAGTGGTACCAGCATCAATTAGAGACATATTACAGGTACATGATCTCTCTACGATATGAAGGAGTCTACCTCGTGACATGACGTTGTTGATGCGTCATATTGTCAGTGTATTCAACCTCGGTGAGAGTTTGAGGGGTCCTGGGAGTCGTGATTCTACTCCATCTGGCTCATCAACAGACCCATCCACATCCTCTACTTCATCACATGGTCCTCTTCCTCCTCCTCTTGCTTCTCCTCCACATTATTTGACTACACCATCCAGCGATCCTCCTTATTCCCATCCACATGTGTCTAAACTTACACTTAGGAATGATCCTCCTCCCCCTACACATGTGTCTGCTACATCCACGTATGATCCTCCTCCTCCTCCACTTGTGTCACCATCTACGGATCCTTGTCCTTCTCCTCCACATGTGTCAACATCCATCGATCCTCCTCCTCCTCCTCTACATCTGTCCCAAGATTTTGATGCTTTGGACACTATGTTCACATCGGGTATTGTTACACAAGTTGATGATCTTGATAGAGAGACATTCGATAGTGCACTTATGTTGACATTTCTTTCTAATGTTATTATTGATAGACCCTCTACCTCTAGTAGCAGAGACATTTATGTATTTGGCTCTGGTGGTGGACCTAGCTAGTAGTGGTATTGATTGACATGTATATGGATTGTTTTATATTTGACTTGAAATTTATATATGACATGTTTATTGCATATTTTATTGAGATGTATGTTTGACATGTATATTCATATGTATATCGCTCATGTATATTCATATGTATATTGCTCATGTATATTATGTTTTTCATATAATGTTGTGGTTTTTGTTGTTTGATTTATAAAATATATTATGAGTATGTTAATGATTAACATTGTTTTAATGATTTCTTTGTTTTTTAGATAAACTTGAGATGTATCACTCATTTAAATTTACAATTGTCATATAATGTTTAACTCTTCTTCAAGGTGAATTGTTTGTTGTCCAACAAGATACAGTTTGTTGATTAAACGTGTTTAGAAACAAAAATACTTAAATATGATGAGTGAAATGATTGTGATTTGAATAATTATATATTTTTCATATCCTATAATAATACCATTATAATATAATTATTCACTAATAATGATGATGATGATGTAATAATAATGTTATTTTTTTAATTTTGATTATTCAAAGATTACATGACAAAGTTATAATATAATTGTTTACTAAAATCAAGATTATTGTATTTTATTAATATTTAATTTTTCCAAATATTTTATTAAATTATATTATCCAACTATTATAATAAATGAAATTTATTCAATTAAATTTAAAATACTAAATATAAAAAATAATAACACATTTTTATGATCTATACACTTACGATGAAATGGTTTCACAATTTTTTACTCTAATACTAGCTTTATAAATCTTCTATTAAAAAATAATATCACCAAACATTTTATAATTAGTATTTTAATAATTACTAAAATTGACAAAGGTTTCTATACTTTTAGATAAGTATGGATCATTAAAATTTTCCTTAATTCTAATCAGGCTCTAGAAAAATACTCTTTTAGAAATTCCATGTCCTTCCTATATTGACACTTATTTCAAGGAGAATGTAAAGACAATTATTAATATCAGTTTATATGATTATAAAACTAAAGGATGGAGTGGAATAGGTGAAGGCCATTATAGTTGCACTAGTTAAGGTTGGGAATGTCATCAAAGTTGGCAATGCCAACACCACAAGTGTGATTCCAAAACTCATAGATGTTGCACGAAGTGATTTTGTTGGAATTGTCCTTAGAAGTTGCATCAAAGTACATATATATTTATTTGATTTTTTATTTTTTCAAACAATAAAAATTTTGAGGTTTAATTTTTTAATATCTTCATTTTTAAAAAATAAAATATAACTTAAAATAAATCTTTACTATTGTGTGTCACCAACTTTGTGATATCTCAATTAATGCTTAGTAATTCAAAGGTTAACATAAACATATGTTAATACAATATGACAAAAATGTGTTATAATAAACAATACAAATATATCAAAACCACATCTTATGATTGTACTATTTAATGTATTTTCAATATGGTGGTTGTAAATGGTTGTTAACTTTTCATATCCAACATAATTATAAAATGAAGAAAAAAAAACACAATTGGTCATTATAAATACGCATAACCAAATGACACATCCACAATATAAATGTCGAAACAAAGCATTTACAAATAAGACTTTGTTGCCATCACCTTGATTATCTTCCTCACTTGACATTGTAACATTGTTGTTCTCAAAAAGATGTTTAGATCTCGGATCATGTCTCAGTACGAACCACCAATCCCCATCCAACACATCTGGGTAAAAAAACGCTTGGTTGCAATGTTTTGGGAAAACATAAGGCTCCTTAGTTTCAACCCACATATTTTTAGAGTTAATACATATTGGTCCACTATCACAATCTTCTTTTACATTTATTTGGTCAAAGGCATCCCACCACTTGCAATAAAAAATAACACATTGAAACGACGAGGAGTCCACTTGCATGATCTCTTGTATCTTTCCATTGTAACATAACTTCCCCTCTTTTAGGTTTTGATCACGGTGGCTAGCACGACTAGATTGGTCAAACTCAAACTCCACTCCACAATCTTATATGATATGTCCATCATCAGCATACTCAATGTGAAAATTATGTCCATATGCCCACACATGTGGGAACAAATGCACCTATAAAAATGCGAACAAAGAATGTTGTCATATGTCTAATATTTGAAGCATTAATAAAAACATAATACATGTTACAATTCAAATGTGTAATATTATAAATAGAATGTGGTACTCATAGGGGTTATTACAAAGTTGTTGCACCCAATCCCTATATTTAGTGCATCCAAATATTCTCCACGTGAGTTATGATTGGACACCTCATATTTCTCTTGCATTTGGTCAGGTACCCAATTGTTGGGACATATTGTTGGCATATTTTCTTTTAAATGATCAAGATAAGGCATGTTTCTACCATTCAACCGTCTGAATGTTTTCCTATCACTGTCCCATTTCCTTCTTTTCTCTTCATACAACGTAACCCATGGTTGTGTTGCCTCCACATTGTAAAGAACGAATTTTTTTATGGCATCAAATTTCTAAATTCACTAATGTATACAAAATTCAAAACAAATAGCATGAGACCAAATATATATTATAAACTTAAAGAACGAATTTATTGATGGCATCAATTTCTAAATTCGTTGATGTATACAATAATTCAAAACAAACAATATGAGATCGAATATATATTATCAACTTCAATGTAAACAATTTCTTTGTACTAAATTGACAAAATATAACTAACTTACTCTTTATCAAGCATCTTCTTCCATTCGTTTGGAGTAGCTCCCCTTTCCTTTTGTCCTCATCTTGATGGTCGTCCCAAACGGCTGCCCATGTTATGTCATCAATTTGCTTGATGTACTCACCAACACAATAGAATGATTTGTATACTATGTACCCCTCTACCATAAAGCTCTCTGGTTTTTCCTTTTTTCAAACAAACCCCTTCAATTTTTTCATGCACCTCTTTAAGAAGAACATCCAATGGCATGAGAGCACCTCAGTTAACTCAACCTCATCGGGTAGGTGAATTAGAAGATGGATTTGCAAGTCCATAAAACTCGTGGGCAGTTCCTTCTCAAACATACAAACAATCTCAACTATCTCTAAATGCCACCATGGAATGCTAGCTATATGAATCTCCTTTGATGTGATCCAGCATACAAATGTAAATAATTTCAATATGGCACACCGCATGTCCTAGGGAAATTCATTGTTCACACAACCAAACATGAGCAAAGGATAATGACACTACAAAATAAACACACACATCATTAATTGCCATAAAATTGTGAGTGCATAGCATATTTTTATTGATAGTATAGAAGAATAATCATGTATTCAACATACATACCCTTAGAAGGTTCAGATGGTCACGTGATTTCAACCCCGAGAAAATTTCCCCTTGAAGGTGCCTTCACACCCAATATAACATACTTTTCCATAGAAATGTCATCTTTCTTCAAAATCCATGGGACATCACCTTCTTTAAAATACCAAGAGGGACCAACCTCTCCTCTAGTTTCTCTTCTTGGCCAATGTCTCTTTTTAGTATTTGAATGTGTCACTTTTATTCAATGATATGTGCCTCCATAAAGAAGATGAAACATTTTTTAATATATGCATGGGATCTAGTAAATGGCCAATCTTAAGATGCTCCCAATAAGGAAGCTCATAAAATATAGATTTCCTTTTCATCCCAATGGTCATTTTCTCAACATAGGTGTTAAAAAATTCAGAATCATTGAACAAAGGTTCCCCATTTGAATCAAACAATTCTACTGTTTCCTTCTCCTTCTCTGTGTCATATGCCCTAATCCAATATGTTGGTGTAATTATTTTAGGTCTCTAGGTTGTCATTGGTTTACCATTGAAAGCATATGAAACTCTTCTATAAGAGTGGTCTTCTAGGAGGAATACCCTCGAAAATTCATACACAGGCTCTTGTAGGTGTTTGGACCACCTAGCCTTTATAAAAGGTCCACAACATTTACATACATGATGCCTTTTTGTTACAATACTTGCAATGTTATCGTATACAAATCATGTTAGTGTCAAAAATATAGTTGCACCAAGTGAAGTATTCCAAATAGCATTACAGATATAAACAAATCAATCAACATACTTACGAGAGCAAACTTCTAGTCATGGATAATTGTGCGTGGTGTAAATGCATATGCCATACAACGTAAAAGAAATCTCCATTAGGATGGGTCTTGATACATATACACATGTATCACTTCACATAATTGTTTAAATTCATCAATCAATGGTTGGAGGTAAACATCAATTCTCTTCACTTGTCTTCTACCCTAGACTATAAGAGCCAGCATAAGATGTTCATTTTTCACGGGAAACCATGGGGGGGTATTGTTATTGATCACTACCACTAAACAAACATAATGGTTGGTGTTTTGGATGGAATACATCTTAACTCCATCCATAGTTATGCTCAATCGTAGGCTCTGTACTTCATCCTTGAATTTATCGGGCCATGTATCCTCCATATGTTTCATGGTTATTAAGTCTACTAGGATTCGCATAACTCTTGTCTCACTTCTATGTGAGGCATTCCACCCCTGCAACATGGCTAATTGTTTGCAACAATAGAGTCTTTGAATCCTTAAAATTATAGGCATGTGCCTCAATATCTTATGAGGAGGACCATGTGCCTTACCCTTTTTTTATGGTACCTGTCATACCCACATTCTGGACATATCTCTTTGTTTGCATATTTGTTTCTATATAGAATACAATCATTCGAACATGAGTGGTATGATGTGTACTCAACATCCAACATTTTCAGCATTTGTTTGGCCTCTGCACAACTATTGGGCAAGACATTATTACTCGAAAGTACCTTATCTTTGACTATCCTGCAATTGGCGGGTAGTAGAAATGTACATTGTCATTAAGCATGAATAAAATCAACCCTTTTCTTCCTTTATTGTGTGACAAGATTCCTTAAAAATATTAGGGGACTTAATGGTTAGTTACCTCAAAAGTGCCAAAAAAAACACGTCTTACATACCATAAATTGCTTTTAAGTTGTGTAGTAACATTGTTGTCACTAGTTGGGTAGACCTTGACCCCTGTACTTGACCAAAGAGAGGGGTGGTGGAAGCAGATTTTAGGCTTTCAAAAAACATATCTACGACATCAACGTTGTTCCCTAATTCATTTTGTTGGAATGCATCTAACAACATTCCCTCCATGGCTTGGGTATCCCACAATAAATCATCCATACCAACCTCTATATCATTGCCTTCATCCCCAACATGTGAAGAACTAGTGTTACTGTAGAGGTTTGAAATGGTGACTCGGGACGTAATGGGAATTAAATAGGTGGTTGTTTCAACCATTCTCGGTATGCTTCCTCTCCAAGCTGTGCTCATTTAGCAACAATCTCGTGACATGACATCATAGTGGGGTGAAATGGTATATGGTGGATAGGTCGCTCATCATCGGAATCTTGATTGTTAAAATATTGAATATTACATCTATAATATTAGTGACACAATGCATTTAATATGTTCAAACATTATACCAAACATTTATTAGAAGTATGGACATTTTTTTCCCAATAATAAACATGCAACCAACCACTTTATAAAACAAATGTCGAATTAAGAAATGCATTTACATTAGTTCCATTGAAATTCAAAGATACAATTACTCAATCATCTTTTTTTATGCCCTATGGGTCATCTACATAAAAGATATCCAATTCATGGTGTAATATCGTTGACCCAGGCTGGTTGTTGGAAGATGGCATGTTACGATTGGTAGGGTAAAGAAACTATCCATTTTCATTAAACATTTGCTTGTCGTAATTTCGTTTGATAATAGCTTGTAGAATTTTGGGATTACTGGAATATCTTGAGCATCTGAACTCGATCTTGAATCTTGATCCTGCAAAATTCAATGAACAATTATTCAACTACACATATTTACATAACATAAATTCAATGAAATAAATGAATTATAAATAAAATCTAGGCGTATTGCACTCAACGTGAGAGAACTTGAAGGACTTTCAACGATATGGAATGAGTTGGAATCTGAAGAATCGACCATTTGGTTTTATAATTCATTTTCTTTTACATTTGAGCCAAAATCGTCATCTTGGGAAGCATAGAACAATCTAACTTCAAACAGAATTTTGAATAACTTTTATAAATTAATGGTGCACTTAATCATATAAAGACGCACCAGTGCATATGGATAAACCAAACAAACCAGTGCATTTAATTGAGAGAAGCATCAAAGATCAACCTCTGTTATTACCTCTGCAAAGCAAAACCTCCACAAAATTTAAATGTGGATGTTTGCATTTGCATTTGCATTTTGAAAATTAAATTGTTTTACGCTGTGTTATTACTTACACACCGCACCAGTGCGTTTCTAACTATATAGTGCATCGACTGAAGAAAGTTAGAAAAATAATGTGTGCTTACGATCAATGTGTTGAAATTTATTACAAAAAAGAAATTGGTGTGTTATACATACACACTGCATCGGTGCGCTACTCGCTGTATAGTGCACCGAAAATGTAAGTTTCGAAGAAAAAAGAAAAAAAACCAACAACAACAACACTGCACACGTTTATCATCAATGCGCCGAAATATACAACGAAAAAATGAGCGGGAATTTTCATTTTTGTGTTTATAAATGAAAACCATATTCATTCTTTTATTTTTTTGCCAAAATTTAAAAGAAAGGTTTGTGCAACAACTATTTATCAGCAAAGACTTTAGAGTGGGTGGGATTTTTTTTAAGAGCCAAATTTGAAAGGGATTACTGTATCACAAAGAAATTTGTAGAGGATAAATTTTAGGTATATGATTTCATTCTATTAATAATCTTAATCTTTCCCCTATTTGATTTAAACTATTTTCAGTACATTCCCAAACAAAGAAAAAGGGTTTCATAGTTACCTTTAGTATTGGAAGCCCTAATTTCCTCATTGTTTTTTGCTTTCTCTTTCTATATTTCATGAGGATAATTTTTTAAGAAATTTTTTTCTAGGGTTTGTTTATTTATATATGTGCAGTTCCTATCCGTTACAATGAAACCACTCATTGCATTGGATCTGAAACTGTCATATCGTTGTGTCTTAAATTTGTTCACAGGCTGACAGTGTGTAATAATCACTACTGAGGAATCCACGTTTTTCTTAATTCATAAAGCAATCCCCCATATGGGGCGTTCGAAGCACGGACCAGCCTGGTATCTCACTCATGGTAGAATGGAGCACATGAACAATGACGGGAGCCCAAATTTTCCTAGTCTTCTAGCTTCCTCCTCTTCCTTGTATTCCTCTGGTCTGTGCGGTCCAGGCCCTTTGTCTTCCCCCTGGGCTTGCCCTGTGGATTGGTTTGATAGTCAGAGCATCTTGTTGGGTTTTACTTTGGGTTTAGTTTCGAATGTTTTGTCCTCTTCCAAACCCTTTAGCTCCCCCTTCGCTCCTAGGGTGGTGTCTCCTCCTATGTTCCAGCAACACAACTGCAACACATGTGGAGATTGTTCGTGCCTCTTAACTTTCATGGAAACTCTCCAAAGCCTAGTCTTTGACGTGCGACGACCTGTGGATGACCTGCGGTTCAAGCTTGAGATTGTGAATCGTCGGGGGGAGTTGTTGGAGGCCTTGCTAACCACTCTGCTCAGTCATGGGTCTAGCCTAGACGTGGCCCTTCATATTCCAGTCCCAGAGCATGCAAAAGGGGTCTATGCACCAGCAACAAGAGCTATGGATTCAAATTCGCACTTGCAGGACATGAAGAATGGGCCTCCTTTAGGCTCGTAACTTTGCTTTCAGTCTCAGGTTCTAGCTTTTTATAGTATTTTATTTGTACTGATGAACTCTTGTCATATTTGGGCCCTGCGTGGCACTGAGTCGCATAGACAGCTAAACTTTGATACTCCTAGGATTTATTTTGGTAACAGTTTTATTCTACTGCGATGAATGAATTAGTTTCCCTTATGGGCAATTCAGACCAGTAACTATCATGCTATGGCTATCATAATTGTATATTTTGTCTATGAAAGGTAATTTATAGAAAAGTAACTTACAAAAAAAAAGATGGTAAAAAAAATGAACATAATTGCATCGCAAGAGGAGCCATCCCAACTACAATGTGCATCAGAGGTATGTGATCATTCATTTATTATTTTTACGTACATCGAATTTAATTATCATGTGAAATATTAATTTTCTTTTTTTTGTTGCAGAAAGAACAAAAAAATAGAACCCATCAACACACAAGACAAGATGATGAGGAAAAAAGGGTTGATCACAAACTTTGTGAGTATCTATGTTTTCGCTCTTTCTTAAGATTTCATGTCTGTTGTGATCGTTATATTTAAATAATTAATTTATAGTTGTCCATGGATGTGTTCTAATAGGTGTTAACATACAAAGAGGAGCTAACCCATGATTTGATAAACATTAGGTTAAGTATGAGTTGTGAGTATATGTTGAAGTATGAAAGTTTAATTGAACAATTTGTAAGTAGCTATGTTGTTTAACTTCCCTTGTTTTATTAATTATATCGATTGTGTTTTGTCATGGCGTATTAAACATGCAGGAAACAAAGTATAGAATTAAGCTAACAGAGGAGATATTGAGAGAATGCATGAAGCATGGCTTCGAAAGAATGTGTATTGTTCATGAAAGACTTGGTGCTAAGGTATGTTTTCTTTATTTACGCAATCATGTATATTCTTCTATATATATAAATGTAGATATACTTATTACAATTTACTTCTATGTTTGTAGATGGAAGATGAAGGGGCAGAACATAAAAAACAAGTCGATCAATAAAACATTATTTAAATGACCAAAGTACAATATCGCCTACAAATGATGAAGAAATGAAGCATGCATGCAACTCAAGCGATGACAACAGTTCAACTGATGAATGTTAATCAATATAATTGAATGTTACTGCAAGTCGTATATTTTGGAATATTCGTCTCTGAAAACAAGGGATTTTGTTTAATGTACTCGATATATTGTCCCAATTGCATGAGCACATGTCACCAATAAGTGTAACAATTACATATTGTTTGCAATTTGATTTATGTAGACCTTTACATTGTCCATTTTTGTATGACAATGGATCTCTTTTTCATATATAATAAAATGAGTTTCTTGTTTTGGTGCATTGTCAAATGTTGAGTTATTGAATAATTAATATGTGCATGATTTACATTGTTACAAATAACAAAGGTCTAATTCATTGGATAACGCATTAAAATATTAATGCATTAATATTTTAACACATTATATCAAAATGCAATAACAAAAATATAAAACAATATTATTATAAAAAAATATTTGATTTTGAAATGATTAATTGAAATTTTATAAAATAAAAAAACAATTAATATATATATATATATATATATATATATA
>JZKD02S1084148.1:0-13144 GCA_000966675.3 Picea glauca | reverse complement strand
TTTTGAAGTTTGTTCCAGCATGGTTCTAAGGCACATTTAAGTCTGTACCAACAATCTTCTAAGGTGAGCTAAGGCGCAGATTTGAGGAGTACTGAGGCAACAAACCAAGTAACTTATGAGGCAACAATTTATGGTTTGTTCCAGATCAGTTTGAGGCCTATTTCTGAGGCTAAGTTCGACATGTTCTAAGGCCCATTCCAAAACAAATATAAGGGCATAGTTAAGGGCCGATCCAAGGCCAAAATCAAAGGAGCAGATTAAGGCAAGACTGAAGCAAATTAAGAAACCGTCTAGTGCTCTTCCAACCTTCAAGGGTAGATCCAAAGCCTGCTCTATAGTAGAGACAAGACCAAGCCCTTGACCTATCTTGCGCAAGGAGTTTAAGTCTGACTAAAGGCCAAATTCAGACCTATCCTGGGACAAACTTTACACTAGGTCAAGGTGTTGCAGCATGTTTAAGGAGCCTTTTTGACAGAGATTGAGATATGTTCTGTATGCGAGTCAAAGGCTGCACCAGTTGACAAATTTCTAAGGATAATGCTACAATTTAAGAGGTATGCACTTGTATATATATTATTTTTATTTTATTGTGAGGGTGCTTGTAGGAGGAGGGACCCTTTTGCTGAAATTGTGGATCCAGAGGGATCTCGGTGCACTCAGAGGAGCAACACAGTCTCCCTGGAAGAGAAGACTCCAGGTTTGATTGTTTTAAATTATCATGCCTGTAACCTACACTTCTAATATATCTAACTTGCTACATTACAAGTAAGTCTTGTAGCTGTGATAACAATCTTTAAGTTGCTTTGAAGTCATGATACTAGAGATGTACTTGTTGATCTCCCCTCTAGGATATATTCTTTTTCTTTTGTTTTCTTGTTCTTGGCAGGTTATCTTCCATGGAGATGTTGTTTCTTTTTTCTTTTGTTTTCTTGTTCTGGGCAGGTTACAATGAAGACATGTCACTAGTGATAGTCCTGAGAGAGAACCATAATGACGGTTGCAGAAGGAAACATATAGATTGTCTCTAGTTTGAGACATGAAGCAGTCTGACCAGACGCAAAGTTTATATGGATTGACAGTTTTACCGGTCCGAATCTTTTCACATGATTCCATCGGTTTGAGCAAGTGATAACATAGGAGACTTGCTCATTTACATTACAGAGCTCTTCCCGCCCTGGGGAAGATGGTGTTAGGTTCTCCAGATCTTCATGTAGAGCATGATGGCATTCATAGAGCTTGTGGGGTCTTTTTCAAGCAGTGACAACATATCCAAGGGGATATTATGCAATCAGATTTGTGTGGACCCATGACAACAATTTCCTTTGAAGAGGAGATAGCCTTCTAGAGATATAGAGGATCTCACATGGAGATTGACAGTGAGAGGCAGGAGGAGATGATGACTTCTCCCCCCCTCACCCTTCAACATTTCAGAGGCAGCTAGTTGAGCCCGTCGATCCAAATGATCCAGTTGATATTCCTAGAGATATTGCAGTAGGCCGGAAGAGGCCTATGTGGGATCATCAAAACTCTGCAGGAGGCAGAAGGACATGCAGCTCCAGAGACCACAGAGACATTCGGGCTATGCTGCAACTATGAGCCACACTGTTGATTCTGAGTCTTCCTGTTGTGAGGAAGCATCCAGTCAACAAATATGGAGAGATGCCATGATGGAGGAGCATCAATCCATCATGAAGAATGATGTGTGGGATATTGTTCCGAGACCGTAAGGGAAGTCTGTGGTGACTTCCAAGTGGATCTATAAAGATCAAATGTGCAGTTGACGAGAGCATCTAGAAGCACAAAATGAGATTTGTTGCCAAAGGATTCTCTGAGGTGGAGGGAATAGATTATGAGGAGACAATTGCTCCTGTTGCTCGATATATTTCCATCAAGACGATCATTGCCCTTGCAGTAGTCATGGGATGGAGATTACATCAGATGGATGAGAAGACAACCTTTCTCAATGAAGAGATTGAGAAAGAAGTGTACATCGAGCAACCAGTTGGTTCCGTGATACATGAGAAGGAGTCTCATGTGTACAGATCGAAGAAGGCCCTGTATGGATTTATTCAGGCACCTCGAGCTTGGTATACGAGGATTGATGTATATGGCCTGGAATATGTCTTCAGTATTGATGCAAGATTACAGGGATATGCTGACTTCGATGAGGCAAGGAGCACTATAGAACACCTCTAGGTGTTGCTTTACCTTGGCATCTGCTATGGCTTTATGACGTAGCAAGAAATGTTCTATGCCGTGAGTACCACATAAACCAATAGTATTATGGATGGCAGTTCACAAAGCAGTGTGGCTTCATAGGCTCTTTGGAGACTTGATTGGTCAGTGATATCATTATGTTTGAGACATGATGCAGAGGGAGACGGTACAGGTGCAATACTTTCCTACAAAAGACCAGATTGCAAATGATCTCACAAAGCTTCTTGCTAGGATGAAGTTCGAGTACTTCCATGAGAGACTTGGCATGATGCCTCCCTCGTTGAGAGGGAGGGTTGATGATTGCAGCTTCCTGAGACATTCTCCAGATCGTACTCCTCTGGATCGAGTTGAGTTGATCTGTGAGGACACCTATGTGATAGGTGAGATCATACTCCTATGGACTTAGTTGAGTTGATTTATGAGATGAGTCGTAGTCCTTTGGACTGAGTTGAGTTGACTTATATTTGGTCTCTTGTCATACTCCTCTGGACTGAGTTGAGTTGACTTGAGATGGCTCTCTAGTTCGTACTCCTATGGACTTAGTCGAGTTGATCTGTGAGGGTGATGTCCCTAGTGGTTGAGCACTAGAGGACACGTCATGGGGAGTAGACCCATGATGTCACACTATGGGATAGACCCTAGTGTTTCCAGAGGGAGGAGCCTCAAGAGGTCCACATGGGATGAGCCATGTGTGACGTACACTTGAGGTAAAGCTCAAGTGGTTGATATGTCCAAGCGGTTGGGAGGATATTCCACTGGCCAACAACCTTTAAGGGTTGGGAATATCCACTTGGGTTGGTGCCCAACAACCCTTGGAGACCTGATGGTCATATGGTCGGGATAATGTTCACTGGATTGGTGCCCAACAACCCTAACAGGTTGAGAGAACATTCATCTGGGTTGGTACCCAAATACCCTTGGAGACCCTTTGTTCCGCGAGGAATCATTATGGATGAGACGTCCTTGACGATGCACTATGGATGTGTAGGTCCTAGTGTTACCCTAGCGGGTTGTGACCCCTAGAAGGTCCACATGGGTGCACACATGTGTGACATGTCCACATTGTAGCAGGTCAATGTGTGACAAGGAGATGCTACCAGTAACATGGTATGTGAGACCATGTCGTAGTTGGAGGACCATGGCATAACCTGGGAGGCTATGAAGACCAGAAGAAAACATCACTGAGAATACCTCCCTAGCTAAGTTGGAGTGTTGATGTTTTTGGTAGTTGCGGGAGGTATTCACCTCCAAGAGACCTCCTATGAATGATATCATGATAAGAGAAGATCCCAAATATTGGCAATGTGTAACAAAACTAAAGTCAACCCTACAGAGAAATTATAATTTCTAGAAGGAGAAGTCGGCCCTAAAAGTTCAGTGACGAATTAGTATAAATACAGGTCAAGACTTTTTCATTTGACACACAACAACTCACCCTCCTATCACATCCGAGGCAACCACATGTGTACTAATTTGACTTGATTTGAGGCATTTTCTAAGACACCAGATTGGGCATATCTGTAGCAACATACCTCTCTGTATTTGTTTGTCTTTCTCTTGGATATCATTCTGTAGTAGGTCTCCTGTTCTTCTCGGGGGTGGCACTTGAGTATGCCTATGGTTGGGTGGAAATGAAAGAGCATTGCCTATGGTCAAGCGAACAAACCCATTGTGTAATCTGTGTATGGTTAATATTCTTGAGATCATAGTTAGCTTACTGCAGTTGTAAACTAGTCTATAATTTAAAATTCAACAATAGTCAGCTCTCATTGTATGGAAAAGTCACTTCTTTCCTTATCATTACCAAGTCCAGGGTGTAGCTCAAGGAGGCTTGCATGGAATGGCTAACAAATAGTACTTTAAGGCAACTCATCCAACAACGTCAGGTAGATCCCAACCCACCTAAAAGTTATACATGGAAACAAGCTACATTGTAGTATAAAGAGTGCATTGTTTTGGAAAAATATTCAACCTTAAAACAATGAGTCTTAGAGGAGCTACATTCATCAGCAATAGCAGGTCACTTTGGCTTTCATAAAACCTATGAATGAACTTAGTGTTCATTATTCTTTGAAGGAATAAAAATAGATATCGAGGATTTTGTAGCATCTTATGATGCCTGCCAACAAAACAAGGGAGAGACAATGAAGATACCAGGGGCATTGCAAGCACTACCAATCCCAACATAGATATGGATAAACATTTCAATGGATTTTCTCATAGCACTCCCAAACACAGGAAACAAATTAGTCATCTTGGTGGGTGTTGATCGTCTTTCAAAAGCTACTCGTTTTTGTGCCCTAGCTTATCCTTTCACTCCTTCAGTTGTCCAGGCCTTCATGGATCAGATCTTCAAGCCACATGGTATGCTCACTTCCATTGTCTCGGATCAAGACCTCACACTCACGAACAAATTTTGGCAGGAGCTATTTAAACTTCAAGGTACACAGCTAAATTCAAGAACTCTATATCATCCTCAAACTGACAGTCAAACAAAGTGATGAACAAGTGGCTAGAAACCTATTTGAGATGCTTTGCTTCTGAAAGACCACACCAATAGGCACAATGGCTCCCCATTGTCAGAGGATGGTACAATACCATTGATCATGGAGCTACCAAAATGACACCATATGAAGTTGTTTATGGCCCAAAACCCTTGTCAATGGCATCCTATGTTACAAACACCTCTGAGGTTCATGCAATAGATAAAACACTTCATACTAGAGAATCCATTATCCATATCCTCAAGGACAACTTGGTTATGGCGCAAAATCGAGTGAAACAACAAGCTAATCAACTTAGATTTGAATGTTCTTTTGCCTAAGGGTTCAAGTGTTTCTTCGCCTATAGCCTTATAAACAAACATCACACAGAGATAAAGTTCCCCAGAACATAGCTCCTAAGTTCTATGGTCCCTATAAGATCATACAACGTATTGGTTAGGTCGCATACAAGCTGGCCCTATCAACCCACTCCAAGATTCATCTAGTCTTTCATGTGTCTTTTTTGAAAAAGATTGTGGGATCAAATTACAAAGTGTAGACCACCCTACCAAAACTTGATGAAGAAGGTTCCATTTGCCTCCAACTAGAAGTACCAAAGTCTTTTGCCTCATTTCAAAAAGTCTTTGAATGTACCCCAATATCCCAATGAAATAAGCAGCCCATCATTGCCATCAAAGAGGCTTTTGCCTCCAATTGATTTTGAAAAGTCTATGAACGTATGCCAATATCCAGATGAAAGAAGGGAGCCCACCATTCGCCATCAGAGCCTTTTTGAAATATTTCTTTGCATTGTTTCAAAGCTCCCCTACGCCTAAAGATGTCTAGCCCTGATGACATAGTCAATCGGGTTGTCAACTGTATTTTAACTTTCGAACCTTTTGCAACCACAATTTTTTGAACCAACAATGGGATTCAAATAAGCACTAAAGTCACACGTTTGAATTAATACAAGTAGATGGGTCGTGGACATTATGTAAGCAAGTTACCATTCAAAGGATTTTCAAAGGATCATCTTCGTGTCCTGATCACTTTACAGTCTCTTCATATGAATGCATGATCAAATTGAAATTGTTTCATGCCCATTTGTTAGAAGGGGCAATTTCGCGGTATCCAATTCAATTATTAGGCTATCATTTAAACATATAGTGCATACTACATAGTAATTTGCACTGGGACACTATTTCCTATATGCCCTAGACAAGTGATCTCTACAATACTCAACAAGATTGCAAGACATTTAAATCTTTCTCTTAAAGAATCCATTGAGGTTAACTCATATTTTTTAAATTTCTTTTGCTAATTCCATCACTAAAATTGTGTGTTTTTGAATGTATATTGACAGGTTTGATCCAAATGCCTCCTTAAAAGGCACGTGCTAAGGGAATGGGTTCAAGCATCGAGTGAAAGGAAAAAGAGGGCACCTCAATAACTTATACAAACACCTCTTGCAAGACATGCCTTCCCCATAATTATGATTACGTGGAGCTTTTCAAAATGTATAAGGATGCCATGGGAATGCCAACTTTCACCAATCCAAATGTTTGAGATGTCTAGGACGTCGTCATGCCATACAATGTTAGGGGATCCCAATTACACAATGTGGTAGCTAGATCAACAATTATCCCTTCCCTCAACATGATTCAATGGTTGGTCGAACACACAAACATACGAAGTATATGAATAATGTTTGAGATTGGCATATGCATAACTTCTCGCAAGGCTAACAATCTCAAAGTATACTGTATGTCCCCACGAGTATAGAATACAACCAATAGTTGTGTCAAACAATTCACATGCATGTACTTAGTATGTTATTATGAAGGAATATTGGGAAGAATACTGAGACAGATATATCCCACTACCAATCTCAAAGCTCTAGTGTGGGATGTTGTGGTCCTAGTTTGTCGACTATATGTGGAAAAATATGCTACATACTTAAGAGAATCTTGGGTCCCTTTACTATACTAGATCCTTAACGAAGGGACAATGTTCAATTGGGAAACCATCCTATCACATACATTGAAAGATGCACTGAAGAAGATAAAATCATCACCAAAAGGCACCAAACTAGTGTTCTATATGGCATCTAGTTTGTGAGATATGTATGTGTAGAAACCATTCCTCGGTATTGGTTGGAATTGGAATAACGATCGCACACCTGTAAATCTTTACTTTAAAGACCTATGGAAGCATAAGTATGTTGCATGCAATGGGAAAATATGTGATCAATTCTTAGCCACCTTGTGTGGGTTGATCTTTGAAAGAAGGTGCCCATACTATCAAATGATGCTATAAGGGTCTTGGACACTATGGAAGATTAGTACCTGGACAAGGAATCCACTAATATCAAGATATACATCTCTATCAAGGCACCCCACACTTTGCCTAAGTGTGTCCTTGATAGGTTGGTTATTAGAGAAATATCATGCCAAACCATTCATTTTGTGTTTAACAATGCTTTGGTCATGAAATAGAAGGATGCCTAATGTGCCCAATCTTCATAGGAGTATATGATTTGCAAAATGTGGTCTATGCACTAAAAAAATCATAGAAGATATATCAATATAGATTTAGGAGTGAATGCTTCAAGATGCATGACCCATACAAGGTCATCACAAATCACATATCCACCATGGGTATATAATGGCCCTACTCTAATGAAGCAGACCTATAGGAGGATGTCAAAACAAGAGTTGTAACTATGAAGAGGTTTTAGATACGAGAAAACAATAATGTGAGAGCAAGCTAAGAAAGAAAACATGTTCAGAGCCACCATAAGAGTAGAGAGATCAATGCCTAGGTTAGATACTAGCACACAAACACAGGGAGGAAGGACATTGATGTACTAGTTATGCAGACAACACAAGCAAAGAAGATAGGAAAATATTTGAGCAAACATCCAAGTAGAGAGCTCCCAAACCCAAGGTAGAGGAGGGGCAATTCCTCGTGTAGAAGTAGTGAACATGCTCTTGGGATCAACGACCAACAAACAAAGATTCCCTTGGGATTAGGAAATATGGAGGAGTTATACACCCTAGGGTAAGAATACCTTGAGCTTCCAATAGTTTGTTGAAGGAACATAGTGAGTGGATGATGAAGTAGCATCCTTGGAAATGTTCACATTTGACAAAAAGAAGAAACAAGTGGTTCAATCTACACACAAGAAAAGGAAGACAATCATTGAGCAAATCATAATCGAGACCATATAAACCATGGTGATGGATGTGGGGAACATGGACCCAATAATATTGGCTACCACAACAATATCTATTGCTCAAGTAATCGAATCTAAGGTCCTCAAGAGAACCAAAGAAATATAAGTGTGCAAGAAGGAAATTGCTCAACTAATAAATCAAGTGGAGTACTATAAAGAAATTATGGCACAAGTGACTTTGTCCATATGCATTAGAGTTCAAAAGGTTATACAAAGCTATGGTGGACATGTACGAAATTTCTAGAGACTCGCTGAAGACTCACATAAGACTCAGTAGTGACATTATCCTTTTGTCTAGAGGACTCACTGAATCACACATGTGGGTGGAAAAGGTGATTAGACTCCCTAATCATGTAGCAACAAGATTTTGCAGAGACCCCTTTCCAATGTCCTTACCTCCAAGAGAAGAAAATTGGTTGGATTGACACCTCACTTAATTATTGAAGGGTTAAGGGCCTAGACAAAGCTACCAAGGAGCCAGTTAAAGGCTACAACTAGTAAATCTTAGATTTCAAAGTAGATGGCACCTTTGTGCCATATGTCGATCTAATGACCCAGTTGACCTAATGACCCAGTTGAGTAATACTATAAGCAAGAAGAGGGGTGATTTAGAGCTAATACCTCATATGAAAAAAAGCCATGGTAAAAGATAATATATAAATACTAGTGAAATAAAGGGTCTTGATCTATGTCTTTATCTCAAAGTTCAAAGTTTGAAAATGAGTAGAGAATTCAACCTGGATTGAGTGTGATTTAAGCACCTTCTAAGAAGCACCTTTTTCCTAGTTCTTTTGAGATAGTAAAGCATTTGACGCTTGAAAAGATTATGTAAAAATACTTATGGATATAGATGATTAATTTTTTTGACTAGTCAAAGGATATGAAAAGTTGGGAAGTTGTATCACTACAACTTCTCGATTTCAAATTTGTATAAAAGGTTGAATCCACTTAGAAGAGGAGGTTCTCAATTTTGGCAAACAAGCCATCTTGTAACTAAGATTGAGACATTATTAGTAATTCAATTTAGTAAAAATGAAGTTGTTTATTGAATGTGATCTATTTCATTTTGTGAATGGCATATTTGGTTTGTTATGAGTTCATGCTTTCAAACTATGTCTTGGCATTTGCTCTCATTTTCTTTGCGACATTGTTTTTTTGAGATCAATGAAGTGGTAGTAGTTGGAGCTACTTCCGGTAGCCTGTAGAGATGACCTCCCAGAGTAACAATGACATTGCAGGGCCATGCCTCATAGATAGCATGATGTTTCCACGTATATGGTTGTCCTAAAAGAATATCACAAACTTCAAGTGGGGCTATTGAGATTTTATGTAATTTAAGAAGTTATTCCTAAGTGTAATTGTGAAAGGGTTTATTGATAAGTCATGTCTTTTAGGTATTTTAGAGTATAAATAGAGGTTATATCGAGTCAGTTTGAGATCACTCATCGAACATAAGTACAAGAAAGTAGTGCACACTTATCTAGGAGGATATTCTTGGTTCGTGTCTAGGTCTGTTTGGTCTTGATTTCGTGAAAGAGCATTGTACGACATTGTACATGTTGGTGGAATCTATACTGAGGAAAGTTTGCAGGGTTTTCTCCCCCTTGAGGGTTTCCCTGAGGATATATCTTATTGTTTTGTGGATACCTATCTTTCAATTGTGATCCTTTTGATTATTAAATAATAATAAAAGAATATGATACTTTAACTGTTGGAAAAACATAAAAATATCAACAAGGGAAACATCACACACTACCTCATCCTTGAAGGGCTTGATGCCATAAGACAAGTGACATTGTTGGTTGACACAGATGTTTCGTCCTCGACTCAACCATCCGATGGTGTATGGTTGGGGGTGTGGTATCTTTGGCAGCTTCAATCTCTTGACAACCTCAGTTGAGATCAGGTTCTCTTGACTCCTGTTGTCAACAATGAAATGCAGTGGGGTCCTCTTTACCCACATCTACGAGTGGAAGAGGTGCTCCCCCTCATGCTTCTCTATTTCTTCTAGTTGTATTGTTGTGGCCGCGATGGTAGCAGTGGGTTTTGCATCGATGATATGTTTCCCTCTATTTTTCTTTGAATCAGAGTCAGGTTTCAATTTTTTTTCTTTGAGCTCAACCACCAATGACTGTTTCGAGCTACATTCATATGTGTTGTGCCAGGAGCTGTTGTGGAACTCACACCACTTTCCAGTGTATTTCTTAGACTTCCCATTACTCTTTGCCTACGTCTTGGAATGACTCTCTTGAGGTTGGACTTCCTTGCTCTGTCCTTCATTCTGTGAGTTAGGGTTTCCTTTGCCATGATTATGTTGTGGCATATTTTCAAACCCGAATCCTCTCTTACTTTGCTGCTTGAATTTCTACTCAATCTTGAATGCATATCGATAAGCAACACCCAGTGAGGAGATGTCCTAGAAATCCATATTTGTTTGGATGCACTTATGAAAACCACTGTGATACTTCAAAACCAGGTGTCGCTCGGAGTCTTTGATACCCAACTTTGAGCGCAATGTATGAAAGATGTTAGTGTACTCTGACACTGTCTGATCTCTTTTTTGACGCATAATCATCCATATTATGTACTGGTCATCATAGTTTCCAACATGGTAGTACTCCTCCTTTAGGGCATCTACAAAGGCTTCCCCAAGAGGGTTTTCTCCTGAATGGTGTAGATTAATTCATGGTGTACCTCTCCCAACAACCTTCCCACCAAGATCTGACATGGGGAAGGGATTCAAGGAGCGTGAAGGTGATATTTTCAATGTCGATTTCTTTTTGGATAGAGTAATAACCTTCTAGCAGATTCAAACATTTTTCTAGAGAATTTGCATATATCTGTGCTTCAAATAAGGGGATATCAAAATTGACTTGTACCTTGAAGGGTGTCACACTTGCGAAATGGTTGCTTGTTGAAGATGCCTCGACCGCTACCATTAGTAGTCTTTGAAGGATCTAAGCGAAGTTTTCCATCATCTCGTTCCTCTGTTGCACGAGGGCTTCCTCGAGCAACGTCTTGAAATAATCTCTCGCTTTGTCATCTCTCTTTACTTCTGCCATGGGAGGTCGCTTGGGCTAGTGAGAGAAGTTGCCCTCAAGAAAAACTAGCTCGAGACCCAACTCTCTATACCTTGACCTCATCGGGGACCTCCTTTGAGAAACGATGAGGAACATACTGCTCTGATACCACTAATCCAGATTATGCCGAGAACGAAACGAGACAAAAAAATATATAGAGAAGAGAACACATAAATACAGTGAAATCTGACTTCTATTAATGAATAAGAAAGAAAAACAGTGTAGAACACAAACTGGTAGAATGGAGTATCTTATCTATGAAAAGAAAGAGATGTTGGCTATGCTTCATTCACAAGAATCTTTACATCACACTCCATTGCATGCTTAAAGGGACTCATTCACCTCAATTATATATGAGAGAGTGAGAGGAGAACAATTCACATGATGCATGTGGGATAAATTAATATAAGTTTATAAAATGGCATAGGCATGTAAAACACTAGGAATTCCCAGACAATCACCCATCTTAGTACTACTCTAGTCCGAGCGCACTTAACTGCGAAGTTCTAATGAGATCCGATGCATTAGACATATGATCATTGCATGATGTTTGTAATTAAAAAATGAAGATGGTATTACATTCCATTCCCCATCAAAAGGGTGAATATCATGGTTTATCAAAACCATAGGCTCAAAATGTTGATTCAGTGGAAAAGGTCGTTGGCCACCAAGATCCACCTGGATCATTTAACTACTATAAGCCTAAATTATTTTTTCACCCTCCTCCTTGACAAATAGTTTGTGAAAGAATTAATTCATTTAAAGACCTGAAGGAATTTGTGCTCATCAATATTGGTAACTAGATCCACCACCAACCAATTTGCTACATCAATTTTCCCAATAGTTAATTTTCCCAACAGTTAATGCTACAAGTGGTTATGACAAATAATTCTTAGTGATTTTTGGTTGAAATCATCTCTTCTGTCCAATTCCTTCCATGTTCTTTGGGACCTTAACAATACTAAGGTAGATATAAGCATTCTATAGGCCTAATGATGGTATCCCAACTATTTTTTCAACTATAATTAGCCTCCATTGTTTTTATAGTTACGTTAAGTAGTTTTGAGGCACATTATTTCTCCAAGGGTAGTTGTCTCTAAGTGAGAAGAGTCAAGATTTCAATCTAAGGAACCAATCTTGGCATGCAAGGTAAACTAGTTGAGCAATGGATAAAGGGGATGAGTGTGGAAAGTGGTGACATTAATGAATCTGCACTTAGTTTTGTATCTCTGCCATATTTTTTCCTAGAATTGGAAAGTTTTCCATATCTACACGAGATCTATTGGAAAATTGTATTTTGTTCCAATCTTTTCCAGATTTATAGATCAAAACTATTATCAAATCTATAATTTCAATGGCTTCTTATTTTTAAAGGCCTATAGGCCCTAAGGGGAAGATCTCTATACTAGATGTAATTCCCACCAAAGGAAAAATAAAACATAAAATATATAATGTGTAGTGAAGTAGATTTAACTACAAATATACAACAATAACCAACAAGACAACATATATATAATAACCAACAATACAATAAATCAATAGTAACTAGAAAAATTACCATCTAATAGGGTAAAATCTCGTAGTACAACTATCAAATATATAAGTGACTCAAATAATTGGAGGTACTAGGAATTAAGAAGAGATGGAAGAAATACCTAGGATTAGCAAGCTAATTTTTGACTTGCAAAGAAACAACAATGCACTAGATTTCTCCAAGCATTAGTAGAACATGTAACAAATTTGGGGGACAACTCTCCTCCCAACAAAACTCTCAATCAAATATTGAGAGCTCCCAAACCCTTAATCACTAATGCTACATTGACTATCACTCAATACCTCCCAAAAGACTTCAAGTCTCGAGTATCCTTCCAACAAGTATCCATTAAAATGGAAATCTCCTCTAAGGAAAGGTGAAAATCTATCTAAAAAATGGAAACCCCTTCAATGCTCTTCCATCCCCCATATATCTCCTAAATATATCTCAAAATAATAAATGATAAATATTTTCTCTTGTCATGCACACCTCCACTTGGCATTCTTATGTAACTAATTTCTTTTCATGCTCTCCTTAAATCCTCTTTTAGTGTGCACCTATTTTACATATGTTTGTGTAGAGAGAGAGAGAGAGG
>JZKD02S1084126.1:0-13144 GCA_000966675.3 Picea glauca | reverse complement strand
TTATTAATATTTAATTAATTAATTAAATCACTTTAATTAATTAATTAACCTTTTTACCTTTGAAAAGCTCCTTATCTCTCCTTGTGGCTTCCCTGGCCACTGAAAGTCACTTCTACCCATCCCATCCTGTAGTGTTTCTCCTCCCGATTCCAATGAGTTATTACACTGAGAGGTTCCTCCAAGTAATGTGCCCAAAATGACCTCTTTAGTGATTTCAATTAACTTATAGCTCAAAATAGTCAAAATCGTGGAAATCCTCGGAATGCAACGAAACCAAAGCCAACCTATGCGGAATGTCTCATAATGATGGGAGATGATGATCAATCCAATATGGACCCCACAATGCCTCTCAAATACCCCTGTACTTGCTATAACATCCATCTGGCTACTCTGGTCATCATAAATCTCTGCAGTGTGATGGTGTCCCAAAGTGGGGACATTACACAAGAAGAAAGCAATTTAAGGGTGCAAGGAACTACTGGTGGAAAATCAATTAATGGTTTTGTTTGTCTTTGTCTTTGTGGGAATTATTATTCATAAAATCATGATATAAATACACAAGCATTGTTTCAAGATAGGAAAACTACATTGATTTTTGGTTGAGAAAATATTTCAACCTCACACTAATCTAGTTGGATGTAGAAGATTCATTTAGTTGGATGTGAAAGATTCATTCCAACTAGTTCCAACAACTTCTTAAAGATTAAAAACAACTAAGTGAGCTTAACAAACACACCAACATATTTAACAAGAAAATAAAAGAATAATGGTTACTAGCCATAAACATTTACAGAATAAACTACCCTTTCTTGGGATAAATCTAAATCGATTTCATCTTGTAATGGTGGATTTTTCCTTACCAATTTAACCACAACATTTTATGTGACAAGGAAACAAGAAAAAATCTCTCTATTGTCGAGAGGAAAGACTCTTGGAAAACAATTAACAAAATGAATATGGGAAAATGTTACAGAAATGTCTTGTTCAATCTATTATAGGCCTCGAGCCCCTCACCCCAGTCGTGTGCTTCCAAGGTAAAGAAAAGTCATTGGTTCACGGACTGGTGAAACAGTCCCATACTTGCTTTAGTTTATGAAATCAAAGACACGTCCCTCTCCCTAAAATTTCAGTGACCAAATTGATGAGGAAGGAATTAAATTTTCACCAAATCTCAAGTTGGCCAAAATTTACCACTCGCCATAGTATGTAAGTTTTTTATCATTTAGGAAAACCCCCTTATATTATTTTCTCCTATACACTATCTACACTTACCCAAAGTCGCAACACTTCAAGGACTTCAGTAGGTTTGTATTTTTTTGAAAATGATTAAAGGGTGGATGCCTTTTATAATGTTAAAGGAAACCCTTATTTTGATAGCTAATTAGCATGTGGTTAATGGATTAAAAGAGATAATAATAATTTATGAGAATTTTTAGCTCATATTTTAACAACATATCTACTTAGGTACGATCAAGGTAAGGATTGATGAAGAACAAATGCATATTCTCAACCTAACAATTTTTTTTATATAGAAATTTGGGTATGTATTGAGTAGAAGTTTCCCCATGTGATGGAGGAACTTGAAGCAATAGAGACCCTTTCTTCATAAGGGGAAGGATTATTCCAGGTAGATATCGGTGGACACCCACCTATTCCAATGGCTTAAATTACAGTTTCTATCTTGGCAGTTTTTCTATAGTATTTTGGGTCCCAAACTTCCAGGGCCATTTTGAGTCTGATGAGGTAATGAGAGAGAACCCCAAGCAGAGATGATATGCAATTGTTGTACCCTTGAGAAGTTGACGTTTCAAATACCCCCATGTGGGTCCACAAACCTTTTGGAATTTCATCTTTTGTGTTGGGATTTTGGATGTTTAGGGTTTTCTGATTTATGCCCTTTGTTAAAAAAAGGTCGCCTTTGAATCCTCACTGCAATCAATTTATTGTAAATGCTCCATGTATTTCCCAAAACAATCTAGATCAATGTGTATTTGGTTCTATTAAATCAATGCATTGCTCTAAATCACAATATTTAATATTATTGTTTTGAGTACATAGTTTTTTATTTACTTAATTTTATATTATTATTTTAGGAGGGACAAGTGTCAAATCTAGGTTGAGCAGTTTTTTCACATTTTATGTATCTTAATATTATTATTTTTTGAAATTTGTTTTCACTATGTTATTTCTAAATTCATTTCATTTAAGATTTGTTGTATCTCATGCTTGAAATCAATATAGATGATCAATTTCCTTAGTATCATTTCTTCAATGAATTAATGCATTGAATGATTTTTCATATTATTATCACTAAAATCAATGCATTCAATTGTTTTATGTTATATCATTATGAGTGTAATCAATGGACCCTATTGTTTTATGTTCTATGGTTGTTAAAATAAATACAACTATTTTATTATGCTAAGTCATTTTTTATTTTATCATCACCTTGATTATGCTAAATCATTTTTTTGTATCATCACTTAAATCAATGCAAGTAATTGCTCTAAATCATTTCTCATTGTGTTAATCTTCTTATTATTATATAGTGTTATCACTCAAATCAATGCTCCTATTGTTATAAATAGTAAATATACTAAAGTAAATAGCAATACTAAATACTAAATTAATAGAAGTAATCTTAATAGTAAACACTGAATTATTATTATTATTATTATTATTATTAATTGAGTAGATTATCAATAACTTACCCCAGGCTTTAATCTCCATAATACTTTAGTCCCAACATGTATTGAATAATGTGACTCAGGTGGTCTTGTACTGTGCAAAGAAAATCAATCCCTAACCTACCCTACCCTTATATATATAATGGAGTTGACATAAATTTTTATTATTAATGGAGTTAATGTGTTACTCATGAGGACACATTAATTGGTTGGGGATTATGAGTTCATGAAACAATGGTTAAAAGGGGATTGGTGGGTTAGTGATTCATGTTTAAATTATATTTATAAAGGACCAAATTTATAAAATTTATAGTTTCTAAAGACTAACTTATTAAATTGTAACCTCTCACATAATCTTTTAACACTCTCTCAAACATCTAATGCAATGAGATAATCTCCTTTTACATGTTTTCATATATATTTGTAATTTATTATGCTAATTTGTAGTCATTCAAATTTATTTGTAAACACACCCGGATGGGGTGCCACTTGGCGAGAGCTGGAGGACAAATGGAACATGGCATCCGAGGGAGTTATTAAGCCTGATCGCCAGACCTTGCCCATTAATTCCTCCATGGCTCACACCATCAGAAGATTTATGTCAATGTGCCTGGCTGGGATTTTGGGTGAGCGAACCAGTCAGGAAGGGCATACCAGAAGGACACAACAGTCAATTCAGGCTTCAATGGAAGATGGAGAGGTCATTTCAGGACTCTATGGTGTTAAGAGGGGCAACCAGGTTCATTCCATTTCATTCCCTCCATGGTGAATTCTCCCTACCACGATCCTTGGCGCTCACGAAAAATGTTGCACCATTGTTATATCCAACCTCTTCTCGTGAACCAGTGGCATCCTCTCCTCTTCCCTCCACTCCACTCTCCATATCAGCTCCTTCATTTCCCTCCATCACTCCCTTCTCATCCCCATCCCTCCCACCATGCCTCAAGAGTGCGAAAATCCAAGAGGGGTGCTTGCAACAACAATACCCTCTCTCGAGCCAACCGACTTACCCCCTCTCAAAGAGCACTCATCACCCAATTTTCCATCCCTTTCCACTCCTCCCAAAGGACGCAGTCGACTCCTCTGCATTTCTATGGAGCCAACATGGTAAAATTGGAGATGACCTCCTCCACGACTCACTATCCCCTGTCTCCACCACTGCTTCACAGTTCGAGCCAATTAAAAGAGGAGGCGCCACCCTTGGGCATGTGTCTCACTCCAGACACCAATTTCTTGGCCCCCCCAATCGTTAATCCAAATGAACCCTACTATGGAGAAGGAAGTTGCAAGGTGGAGGAGAAGATTCCTCCAAGATAGCAATTGGAGAACATTGCAGGAACATGCAAGGATTCCAACATAGGGACAAATAACTAGACTAACAAGGAGGAGGAGGGTCAACCACAGAATTTTTCCAACCGTCTCATAGAGGAACACCTTAAACTCCTCTTCGAGATAAGGAAAAAGCAGGATGACCTAGTGCATTCATAGAGCGTCCTTAACCAATAGATGGATATCCTATTCGATGCGCTCACAGATGCTCCTGCACGCGCCAAATTCTTGACTTGCAGTCATCAGTTCACCCCAGCCTACACCATACATGGACAACTAGGCCCCTTTATGGATTGAAGCCCCGAGGTTTCAATTTTTTTTGTCTATTCAGTTGCAAATTCAGTGGTCCATTATACCACGACAACAAGATATATGTTTTAGCATTTTTTTCTTATCATGTCTGTGTAGTTTTAGTCATGGTTCCTCTGTATATAGCCATCCTTAGCAGAATTAGCGGAAGATTACAAAAGTTAGTTTGCACATTTTTTATTTCGCAGACACACTGTATTTTTTGGCATAAACATTTTAGTTCCAGCGAGGCTAGAGCTCAGAAGAACATGTAAATCTTTGAATAGATGGTAGCCACATGTTCTGGTTTCCCTCTTGTGGTGGAACAGGTAGCTAACACCTATCATTGTATAGAATATGGTCATTATTAATACAAGGTTCTCAACTTTTATTTAAAAAAATATATATATCTGTAAACAATTAAAATCCAATTGTGATTTTATAGTTTACCTCTATTCAACTTTTAAATCCATTTTGAATATGAAAACTAAAAAGTAGACCAATAAATCAGATATGGTTTATTTTTAATTTAGGCTATAATATATATTGAAATGATTAACATTATTATTTCTCAAAAGGTGTATAGTGAAATTCGGGGTTGGACAATTCCCAAAACACCATGGTATGAAAGAATATGTCATCTTTGTGACACCAAGAAAGTTGAAGATGAAAAACACTATCTCTTAGTGTGTATACAAAAATTAGATGTCATAAATTAATTTTTTAAATATTTTTATCCATTTATAAAAGACTTCTATTTTATAAAAAAATATATATATTTTTTGTAAGTTAGAAAATTAGATTAAAGCCTCCAAAAGGAAGGAAATTACATCTTTTTGTCTTGCCTGTTCAAACGTGGCAACAATGCCTTGATGGGAAACCACAACTGCCACTTGTCCAAAATACCTATGCAAAAGTTGCAGAAAGGAAAAACTATAGTGCCACGGAGGGCATAATTTCCTATTGCTAAACTAAGACAACAAATTGAGATTGAATTTCCCAGAGATGGGTTGCCTCTCATGGTTATAGAAACAAAACTAAAAACAAATATCAACTGCATAATCAACTAGTTCTGGGGTCAAATCTTTTCCCAACGATAGCCTGGGGCACCTGCAAATTGCTTCTGGCGAGCATATCTCTGTCTGAGATTGCTTGACAGAGGTCCTGTAGGAAGGACATTAAGATGTCCACATGATTCCAACTCTCTGATTCCTTTCTTTGTAGATTGTGAATGGCAGTTTTGACATCCCCTAATCCTCTCTTGAGGTCATCCAAGGAGTCCTTGAGAGCTGCTCTTTCTGCACAACAAGGGCAGTCTAAGGGGAGAGGGTGGGGAGAGCAGAGAGTCGAAGGAAGAAGAGGGACAAATAGAGGAGGTTGCTAAAGTAAAATGTGCAGTGGAGGTGACTTGAGGGGGAGGTTGGTGAGGGGGTAAGCATGGAGGTGGAGGGTGGTGAGGTGGGCAGGGGGGAGGAGGGGAAAAACCAAGAGAATTCCCCAAGTTTGCAAACCATTTGATTTGATAGGCATAAGGATTCGAGAGCAGGGAGAGATCTAGATTTCTTTCATGGGTAGGCTGGGTGGAAGTGTGAGCGACAATGGGGTTCAAAGTTGGGTTTCCCTCGGTGTCTTGGGGAGAAACACAATCGGGCAGAGCCCTTCCCCTGGTTGCATACTAGGCGACTTCTCTTTTTTATTTTCCCCTAAGACGAAGCATGGAATTGGCCCTTGACAACCAGAGGAAAGCGCATAGATAGAGCGAGGGGTTGGTCCTAACCAACCAGACCCAAGGAATTTGCATTGAGCATGGAGAGAAATAGGAATTCGAAGTCTAGGGGAGCGAGTGAAGCTCGCACCAGAAAATCTAGGAGGGCGAGTGTAGCTCGCACCAGAAAGACAAGGAGGTCTCAAAACCCATAAAGAACTGAGAGTTTGGAGGTTGATGATGCAAATGGGCTTCAGTGCATCCAGGCTGAGGCCTAAGAGCTCCATTTTCGAGTTGGATATGGACTTCAGATGCATCCTGTCTATCACCATAAAAACTCCCCTTGTGTGAAACGTCCCAAGCATGCAACAAACTGGCCTCGCATGAGGTCCGAAGAACAATGGTGAGGGTTTTAAAGTCATGAATAGATGGATGAAGGGGGGGTCACGTCTATGTTGGCTCCAAGTGGCATGACGTTTGGCCAGATGTCCTCGCCTTAGTTTGTCCGCATGTTGTTCCCATTAACACCCCATTCGGGGGCTAGTCATTGTTGTTGGCTATGTTTCTGCAAGCGATCACTGTGGGATGGGTTGAGGAAGAGGTGGGAGAGAATGAAAAGTCTCCCCCCTGAAAATCTACCCCTAAGTTTGCCAACATATTAGCAACTTGATTGATTGTTCTTAAAACATGGGAAGGAAGAATTACCCATTAGGGGTAGAGAAGAGATTTGATTATGATAAGATCGTTCGTAAGTCTCCAACTGGGGGAGATTTTCTCTGGGTCTGCACCATTGAAGAGACGAGAGATTAGATTGATGACAATCTGCGAGCCACCTTCTGTTATGCTGGGGGAATATCCTAAATCTTTGGCTACTTGCAGACCTATGAGGAGTCACAGATTTCTACAGCGTTGTTGGTGTCTTGGCCCAGCTTCCCAGCAACGATGTGGAGGATTTCCCCTTTGCTATTACAAATGACTGCTCCATATCCTGTAGGTCCTCGATTCCTGTTGGAAACTCCATCAAAGTTTAATTTGTGGCCAATCCTTCTTGCGGAATCTCCCAATGGGTGGGGCTGATCTTTCTACTAATGGTTGTGGAGGGGGCTGCAAGAAGGGGGAGAAAGTTGAGTTGCCAAGAATTAAGTATGAGATGCTCATTCAATGGGCAGTTTAAGTCTTGTTTCGTCCAATGGTGAAAATAGATTGTCTCTTTGATATTGGAATGGATATTGGTCCAAACTTCTTGCAAATTCTTGGATGCCGATTTAAAAATTCTTTGATTTTGTTCCTTCCAGAGTTGCCAAAGAATGAAGCCCGGTAGAAGCTACTAGACTCTATTTAGGATGGGGGATTGAAAAATTGAATCTCTCCATCCCTCGATTGTCTCCCAAATGCTTCTACGGTTTATGTTTATGGTTCTCATGATGCTAGCACTGTAATCCCAAATACACAAACTCTATAAGCATAGATTGAGGAAATGGTTTTGAGTTTCCTCCTCTGTTCTGCATAAGTGACACAAGGATGGACTATTTTATCAAAAATATATTAAATATTATAATATTTTTATTTTTATATTTTTGTTATATTTAAATTTAAAATGATTACACTATAAATTATTTTTCAATTAAAAATATTATTTTATTATTATTAATATTTTAAAATTTATAAAAAAATATGTTTTTCAAGTTTTTATTAAATTGAAAAATTAAAAATTACTATTTTTTATTATTTTTTATTAACAATATATTTGAAATTATCAACATTATTGTTTTGATGTTAAATTATCTTGCGATGACTATAGCTACTTAGACATTGACCTTTATTATCTTATCTTATCAAACAATTTGGAATAAGTGAAAATTTTAACTAATGTTTATGTTTAAACATGTCATTTATTTTTTCATCCAACAATACATCCTCAAAAAATCTATCAAACCTTTGGAATGAGTGAGAAGTTTAACTAGTACTTATACATTAAGAGTTCTTTAAATGTCTCAATACAATATATTATAAGAAAACACATATTATATTTATGTATGAAAGATAAAGAATAAGAAATTTGTGATTTACAAATTGTAATCTGAAAATACAATAAAGGTATAGATAATAGTCTCTATACACTATATAAAAAACACTCAAGCATATTATAATTATTTATGAAAATAAAGAAAATAAAATTTAAATTTTCAATTAATTAAAATATGATTAAAAAGTATAAATAATTAAAATAACAAAATATAGTAAGGGGTATATACATAATTGAAATAACAGCTTGAATAATAATTTTTGTCTCTTTAACCATCTAATATTCCGAAAATTATAAAACAAAGTTAAAAAATATATATAAAATAAACCCATATGAATACGCCTTATACATCCCCAAGAAAAGCTTCACAATCACTCCTTATTATCATCCCCCAAGAAAAGCTTCACAATCACTCATTATTAGCTGTTCTCATGTGATACAAAGGCTTGTACCTCTGATTTTGACTTCAAACTCACTCTTAAACTTTAATTTTTCGTCGGCACGGGATCGAATCTCAAGACGTGTAGCTTATAGATTTCTCATAAAACCGAATCTGGACTGATGGAGGGCAAAGTTGCAACAACAGATAATAGTACAAACGATACAAAATTAGTAACATCTCGAGAAAAATGACATCCAAAGTTCAAATTCTCACACATTTTGAGACGGCCCACTCCAGAATCTGTACTGCGAAGATCACTATGTCAAATGCAAATTACCTTTTCCATCACAAGTCAGGAATTTTATTTTGAAAAGCGCTGCAACCACAAACTGCGTGTCTATTATTAACTGTAATTTTGCAACAATGTTAAAGTTTATAAGATTATCTTAAAAACAGAAACCAGACAGTCTCAATTATCAAACGTAAAAATCTATAATATAATCTGGTTTGAATCTCTGGCCTTTTGTGGGCCATGTCGTCACCTAATGTGATGAAGACCTGACCTCATACTATCCGACAACGGACAGAAGTGTTAAAATATCAGTGTGCGCCAGCGACTTGGAGTACTTGTCGATCACTGTGTGGTTCAGATCACAAGCTCTTGTTCACTCTAATTATTATTATATGATCCATACGAGCTCTGTATTCTGCTTATGTATCTCTAAATAACTTCTCCAAGCCATCTTATTCATTCTTGAGCTCCATGAATTGCAAATTTTGACTTGCGGCAGTCATATTACTGATCTCTATATCATTCAAACGCAACGATGCTGCGGATCAGAAGAAAAACTCGTCCATCACGATTGTGGGAAGCGTCTTCTGCGGCACTTGCTTCCCGCTAAAGTTTTCAACCAGAAGCTACTTCCTTCCATGTTTAACCACCACTGCTTCTTGTTTTCCGCAATAAAGCATAATATGAAAATGTAATTTTGACCTAAATTATTCAAGCTGTATCAATTAAGACTGTTTCTTAAACTCCGTCACCAAGATCTGCTAACTAAAATCTCGTGTGAAATGTATAGATATATTTCAATTCAAACCGTGAATATATATGATATTTGTATATATAATATTATATAAATATATAAAATTTATTAGATTTTTACAAATAATGATTAAGAATATGCCAACTTCATTAGACATTTTATTTTGTATAGTGTACCCTGTTTAGTATTTAGGATTCACCAACTTTATAAATATGTAATAAATGTATTATTAAGTAGTAATAATCATTTTATAAAAGTGGTTGATATATCTTCATCAATCACTTTTATAATCATCATCACCGTTATATCTCCACTTTTATAAAGTGGTTGTTGCTAGTTGACTCTGGACATGACTTCTAGAACACCATTAATATTTTACTACATAATTAAATTATGTATTAATTAATTATTACATTAATGTAATATATAATAATAATAATATATTAATGCAATATATTAATGTATATAAATTAATGATCTATTAATGTAAAATATAATAATAATATATAAATTAAATTAATAATTTACATTAACTTATTAATTGATTAATACAATAATAATGTAATGTAGTAATTAGTTAATACATTATTAATTAATACATTTCTAAAGTATTAAGACACTAATAAAGTAGTACATTAATAATACATCAAATACATCAATAATGTAATGTACCATTATTGATACATTAATGTATTGATGACAATGATGATGATGATGATGATGATGATGATTAATGTCCACTAAGACCGAATTAGTGTATACTTTAAGAGGCTAAGAGATTATTTGTGGTTCTTTAGAATTTTGTAATATATAAATCAAAATGTTAATAAATTAATGTATTATATAACATATTAAAATATTAATACATTAATAAAACTTTATTAAAATATTAATGCATTTTTATAAAATACTTATTATGTATTAATAAAGTATAATGTATTAATACATTAATAAAGTATAATGTATTAATACATTAATAAAGTATAATGTATTAATACATTAATAAAGTATTAAACACTAATAAAGTAATACATGAATACAATAGTAATTCATTGACACTAACTTATTTAGTAAAACATTATTAAAATACTAATACATTAACAAAAAAATTATTACATTATTGTAATATATAAATTAAAGTGTTAATAGATTAATGTATTATGTAACATATTAAAGTATTAAAACATTATTTAAATATTAATACATTTTTAATAAATACATTACTAAATTATTAAAACATTAAAAACTTAGTAATACATTAATAAAATAATACACTAATATTATAGTAATATATTATTATGTTAATGTAAGATATAAATTAAAATATTAATTTACATTAATGGATGTAATGTATTAATTAATTAAACATTTATACACTAGTAATTAATACATTGCCAAAGTAATAATAATAATAATAATAATAATCTATTTTTAAGGAAACACATGTTCTTAGCCATTAGGCCCAAATAAAGAAACACATTAATAATACATTATTCTAGTAAAAAAAATAGATTAAATGCATTAATAAAGTATCAATACACTTATAAAGCAATATACATTAATAAAGTAGTAATGCATTGACCTTAATGAGGTTAGTAATATATTATTAAAGTATTAATACATTAATGTATAATGCAACATATTAAATTATTAATACATTAATAATACATGATTAAAGTAATAATACATAAATAACTACATTATTAAAGTATCAGTACCTTAATAAATACATTATTATAGTAATACATTAATAATACATTATTAAAGTACTAATACATTAATATATTAATTGACAATGACCACGGTAGATTATGATTGACCATGACCATAGTTTCTTATGGTTGACCATGACCATGGTTAACTTTGGTAGACCTTGGTTGGCTTTCTGAAGGAAAGGTTGACTATGGTTGATCGTGGTCGTCATTCACCATGGGTGACTGTGGTTGACTAAGACCATGGTTGACTATGGTTGACTCGGCTTTATTATGGTTGACCATGCCCTTGATTGACCTTGGTTTACCATGTGGAGATGATTATGGTGGGCCATGTTGATTATGTTTAACCATAGTTTACTATGACACTACTACATTGCAATGCTTATCATGTCTTGTTCATCACATTGCAACATTAGGTTTTGTTTGTCACATTGTGACATCAACTTTTATTCGTCACATGACATCATAAGGTTATTGTTATCAAATTACAATGAAGATTTTTCGTTTGTAACATTATGGCATTGAAATAGGCTTCTTATAGTGCGACAATTGATTATGTTCGTGAGATTGCGACGTCGAGAAATCTTTGTGTGATTGCAATGTTGGTCTTTGTTGTCACATTACCACATTGAGTTGTCTAAATGAGATTGTGAAAATGGGTTGTGTTCATCTCATTGCGATGTTTATACATGTCTATCACAATGCGACCTCAAAATATGTGTGTCATATTTCAACATAAGGATATGTTTGTCACATTATGATGATAGTGCAATGTTCATCACATTGTGATGTTTTTTTATGTTCATCACATAGTGATGACATGACTATGTTCATGATATTGCAATGTTTGGAAATGTGTGTCACATTGTGATGTCTAGAAATGTGCGTCGCACTACTACATGAAGAAATGTTCATCACATTCTGACGACAAGGTGTTGTGTGACACATTCTAACATTTGTTTATGTTCATCACATTGTGATGGTACTATCCACATTGCCATGAAATGATTATGTTTGTCACATTGTGACGTTAGTTTGGGCACTATGGATGATATTGAAATGTTGGGACATTTCAATCAAAATGCCACGCTGGGAAATGCTCGACACACTGCGACATTGGGAAACAGGTTATGTTCGTTGCATTGGGACGTCAAGAAATGTTCATCTCATCATAATGTTGGTCTATGTTTATCACATTAGCATATTGGGTTATCTACATGACATTGTGACAATGTGATGTGTTCATCCCATTGCAATGTTTGGAAATGTTTGTCACAATGAAACCTCAGAATATGTGCCTCACATTGCGACGTGATGATATGTTTGACACATTGCGATGATAGGGAAATGTTCGTCACATTGCGACATTTTTTTATGTTCGCCACATAGTGACGACATGACTATGTTTGTCACATAGTGATGACACGACTATGTTCATGATATTGTGATATTTGGAAATGTGTGTGACATTGTGATGTCGAGATATGTGCATCACATTACTACATGAGAAAATGTACATCGCATTGCGAGGGAAGGGTGATGTGTGACACATTCTAACATTTGTTTATGTTCATCACATTGTGATGTTACTATCCACATTTCCATGAAATGGCTATGTTTGTCACATTGTGACGTTAGTTTGGGCACTATTCATGACATTGAAATGTTCAGACATTTTAATCAAAATGCAACGTTGGGAAATGTTCATCACATTGTGACGTTGGGAAATGGGTTATGTTCGTCACATTGCAATGTCAGGAAATGTTCATCTCATCGTAATTTTGGTCTATGTTTGTCACATTACCATACTGGGTTATCTACATGACATTCTAACAATGGGACGTGTTCATCCATTTGCAATGTTTGGAAATGTTTGCCACAATGCTACCTCATAATATGTGCATCACATTGCAACGTGGCCATATGTTTGACACATTGCGACAATAGGGAAATGTTTGTCACATTG
>JZKD02S1084115.1:0-13144 GCA_000966675.3 Picea glauca | reverse complement strand
ATAAATGAAGCCCAACAGTTTATTTGTTAATAGATAATAAAATTTAATATATTCTTTTAAAAATTCATTTCATCTTCTCAACCTTTTGACGTTCACCAGCAGCTATTTTGCTGCTGTGCTAGTTTTAACTACTTAAAAATTAAGAAAATCCTTATTATAAAAAATAATTTTTTAATTCTCAAAATAAAAATCTATATAAATTTAAATTAACTCTAATAACCTTCCCCAAACAAACCAGAGCACTACCATAACCAAAGCCATAATACTTTTGAAAGGAGAGGGCCATTGATATTTGATTCCAATAACAAACCTAACATTCATGCACAGTTCCCCTTTGACTTATGCAATGGCGTAAGAGCTAATGCGTAAAACAAAAGAAACCCTATAATATTCAAAAAGCTGTGGTATTATAACCGAATAAAAATTAAATTAAGTCACACATGATACGTTACGTTACTAAATAAAATCCATAACACCGAATTCCTGTGGCGTTGTCGTTATGCTGTTGTCTGCTAATCCACTGTGTATATGCTTCCCTAATCCCCAAGGCATAAAAAAGATACAGAGTTCAAGCAAATGCACGTGAACGACCCTATCACATGTATCAGAATCAAGCGTGCGATATATATATATATATCAGTGATATATTTCATTCAGTGGAGAAGATGGATTTTTGTAATGTTTTATTTGTTTTCTTTCTGTCGTGGGTTAGTAAACATGCGTCTTCTGATATCATCTCGACTGATACCCACCCTCGATATAATATCAGAACCTGCCTACGACAGAAAGAAAACAAATAAACATTTAAAAAAATCCATCTGTTTCATAGATTCGAATATTACAAAATTGTATACTATGCAGAGGCGGCCCGTGATAGACAGGCAGATAAAGGCAGATAATTGTATTTTTTTTTAATAAACGTCTTTACTTCCATGAACGTCATGAAAAACAAAGCATTTTCATCTGACTTCCCACTATAAATACTTGTTTGACAAATAATATAAACACAAATGCCTTTGCAGCAGCTGCCTACAAATAATAGAGTTATTTGTGTTTTGGATTTGGGTCCTGTGTTTGAGGAATAATATAAATGCAAATGTCATTGCAGCTGCTGCGTACAAATATTGGAGTTATTTATGGTTTCATTTTGGAGTTATCTGTGTAACATTTTAGTGACTTGCGTTTGGGTTGAACTACTCAACTCTTGGAATGTGTTTATATGTTTATAATTGTTTGGTTCAACCTAGGCTAACTGAACTTCAAGTTTTGGAAGACAAAGAATCGTTGTTAATTAAATTTAGTCAAGAACTCCAAGGTTGCGCTTACGTTGAATGTATTCTCTCCAGCTTATTTGAATTTAAAACTATTACCGGATTTTCTCAGATATTTGGTGAAGAAAATCCAAAATAATTCCATAAAAATAATAGTTTTTTCCAAAATAATTCCATAAAAATAATTCAAAATAAAAATAATCAAGTTTTATGGAATTATTTTGGAAAAAAAAAGATAAATTTATAGTCAAAAAGTCAAAGAATTAAAAGCTAAGAGTGATTTACTAGTTATTATTTAATTATGATCATCTTGCTAATAAAACCAATTTCATGTGGTGTTTCATTGACTTTAAAAAGCTTTAGAAAGAAAGAGCTTCATCTTGTTGACCTTTATATCATGGCATTCATTTATAAATAGGGGTTTGAAATTGTATAAAATAAAGTCAATATATTGTAGGTATTCAAGTTGTGGTAAAAATATGGTTTTTTTTTTTTTTTTTTTTTTTATTATTGGAAAGCTATATTAGGAGGGGTGTTCAACAAAAGGATTTTGAAAAGTATTTATCAATATCTAGTGAAATTAAGGGTATTATTTAATATCCCATGAATGCACATGATATGTCACAAGTTCACTAAGTGAAGGCCTTGTACTCAAGATTAATCTTTCGAATATCATAGAAGAGCTAAACATTCATTTTCAGTTAAGAGTGTTGACTTGGCGGTCAACACCTCCTTCTTGACTTGTGACATGGTTTAACAACACAGATCGATTAACTCTGGCGGTTGTATTGGAAACTAACAAGTTGGCCTTTTGGTTTAGCGACAAATGTGGGCCAACAATTGGTATCAGAGTGAAAGGTCATAGGTTTGAGTCTGCTTGGTTGGTGCCAAGTACCTCAGTTGGTGTTGAAGGAGAGATTGTTGACTTGGTGGTCAATGCCTCACTTCAGACTTGTGACATGGTTTAACAACCTCCCATGGATCCATTAAATCTAGCAATTGTATCATAAACTAACAGGTCATCCTTTTGGTTTGACAATAATAATAATAATAAATGTGGACCAACAAAGAGTTGTTGCAATAGCGTTGCACAAGAAATTATTTCCAAGTTTAGGAACACCGTGTACTAGTCGAAATAAATTAATTATAAGATAGGGGTTAAACAAGATTGTCCGTGTCCCCTACCCTTTCATTCTTTTAGACAAAATTGTCCCATATCCTTTATCCTTTCATTCTTTACACGGAATCCCTATAATCTTGAAAAGCAACTAAGAATTCTCAAAATTTCTTCTCTAATAATAATATGAAAACACTCACAAAAATAAATTTATGATAATTAAATCTAAAAACATCACTTACTAATTTCTTATATAAAAACAAAAATTAATCACATTTTTTTTTAATTTGTTCAACAAATATTTGATTTTTATTCATTAAATAATTAACTCATTTGATATTTTTCAAGGATTAAACTCAATTGTGTTAAAGAACCATGTTGGAAACAATTGTGAATTAAATTCAAAGTTAAAACCATGTTGGAAACAATTGTGAATTAAATTCAAAGTTAAAAAAAAATATGAGTTTCTAACCATGTGTTTTCAAAAAATTTAGATTCACATTTATAATTTTATTTTATTTCTTTACAAATTAAAAAAAAATTCAACCCTTATGAATTTTCTCTCTTGCCAATCTCAATATAATGATTATTTTCTAAACAAAACCTTTTTTTCCAAGATTCTTTTCTAAACAAAACAAAACCATTATGTTATGAAACTAATTATTAGTGAAATTATTAGTGTTGGCATCAACCATAAGTTAAATAAGATTTCCAAAATTATCTTTAATCACGTGAGGTTTTTAAAATGCATATATTTTCAATGCTCCAAAGAGGAAGGTCTCTCAAAGCATCAATAAAGGGTGTTGTAAAAATGGAGTTATAGTGAGAAAAAAAAAATTTATAAAGATTCATTCCCTATTATGCATCAACAATTTTCATTATTAAAGTAAACACATGTATGACAAGATACATCAGAAACATTAAAATTTAAGGAGAAAGGTAAGATTTACATTTGTTTTTATTTACAAACCTATTGATGTTTGAATCGGTTAAGATCGAAAAAATGATCTCACAAGGATATGAATCTCCTTGCATTTTTATAGAGGTGGTACTCCTTTTTGGTTGAAAGATATATCTTGGATTAGAGAGAATGCTTAGACAACAAATCTGAGATCTTTATTTTCTTTAATTTATAAATGGAATGATTATTTAATAACTTGATCTCATCTTTATCTGCAACAAAAATATTTTAATTATAGAAAGATTGATTAAAGGCTTCAACGTCAAAATATCTTTTTGCTCACCATCATATATACAACCTTCTAAATCATATACAAATAGAGGATAAATCCATATCTTCTCACGAGAAAAAGGAAAGAATAGTTTTGATCATCTCAAAGAATTTTAAAAGAGTATTGGAGTTAAAACATAAGAGAAATTGATAAGCATACTTCAAACATCTCACACTGAGGAATCCCAAGATATGAAATATCATTGATGTTGGATATGGGTTTATGGTGTTGGTATTGATGTCAAAGAAGACCAATATAATCAACGTTGGACATGGTATTATGGTGTTGTCATTAATGTCAAGAAGATCAATATGGTATTATCATTATATGTCTTTGAGATCCTAAATCTCAGGAGAGATAGCATAGTAGGTTGCGTGGAAGACATAGTACGACATGTAGAGGAATCGAGTATAAACTTAAATCTTAGGAGAGGCATCGTATTAGGTTGCATGAGATCATATCGTACAACATTAACACCTTTGGAAAGGTCAAAGGAAATATCAGAAAAAGGAGTACCTTAAGGAAGTGTTATTGGGATAGAATTCCCAACAAATCAACTGGAGAACACCCTCAGAACTATGATAAAAATATGTTATAGTAGGGAGATATGAAAAACATCGATCACTAACCAAAGGCACAGATCAACCATCTTGATTCAGTAGGAATCCAAGTATAAATCCAAAGGGGTTAGGAGGAATCTTGTTCGTTGATGAAGTTTCCAAGACAATCCAGGATCGTCAAATCAAGATGGAGCTAGAGGCTGGGAGAAATTAAATCCCAACCGTTAGATCAAGATAAATAATCCTCAACTGTAGATCAAGACCAATAGGACTTCGGAACTTCGCCACTTCGGCGAACATTGGATAAGTGAGACCAAGTCATGAAGTCCCAGGGTAAACAAAGGTTGTCATATCAACACAATGGAAGACCTACAATGGTAGATATATTCAGTGTTTTGGTGATAAATGGATGTAGGAAGGAGCCACAATATCCCGAAATCCCAGAATCACCAAAATTTTGCTAGTCGTCCGATCAAGATTGAGGTTTGGATAACCAAGATTCTTCGGGACCGTTTGATCGTGTGAGGGAAGGATTATTCAGCATGAAGTTGACGACTCCGGTATTAAGAGGGGTCCCAAACAACTAAAAATATCAAAGCCACAAAGTGAAAATCTATAATCATGAAATCTCACCAGTCGTCTGATCTAATAGGAAGATCAAGATCATCAGATCTAATCAATGATCTATAAAGTGACATGTGGCACATTCCAGAAGGTGACACATGTTAAGTCTCATTCGACATATAAATTTTATGAATTTCACGAATCAATGTGACACATGGCAGCCACTCGTCAATTGCCACATCAACAGATACATGTTAGCATGCCACATCACTCTGGGATTACAATTTTCGAGTATGTCCAGCTTCTCCTACCAGCAAAAATGTTTGAAGTGTGAAAGGCTGAAGTCACGAACTAATGCTTTCCATTGATCTAATATCCTCCAGTTTCTCTCATGATCATTAAATCAAGCGTAGTGAAAGAATAGAGTAAGCGTGAATCACAAAGTAACACTAACTGTTGATCTATTTTGAGAGAATTCTCAACCAGTGATCAAGCACAATGGCCAATTATTAAAGCTCCAATATGTTGAAAGAGCACGGACCGTAGATCTCAACTCTTTATTAAGTCATGATCGTTGATTTTGTTGAATCCTATGGATAATCCATAATCGTTTATGGTTTCATTTTGGAGTTATCTGTGTAACATTTTAGTGATTTGTGTTTGGGTTGAACTACTCAACTCTTGGAATGTGTTTATATGTTTATAATTGTTTGGTTCAACCTAGGCTAGCTGAAGTTCAAGTTTTAGAAGAAAAAGAATCGTTGTTAATTAAATTTAGTCAAGAACTCCAAGGTTGTGCTTACCTTGAATGTATTCTCTCTAGCCTATTTGAATTTAAAACTATTACCAGATTTTCTCAGATATTTGATGAAGACTTTGGATTTGTGAAAAATAATATGTTTTTTTTTTTTTTTAATTCTACTTTTGTAAAAATATCCGTTTTATTTAGTTTTGAAAAAAATTTTTTTATTTATTAAAAAAAAACAAAAGTGTAAATAATAATTTTTGTTTTTTAAAATATTAATTTGTTTTAAAAAAAGTATATATATATTTTTTTTAATATATAAAATCATTTTCTTTATATATTAATATTTAAAATATACACACAGACATAATATATATTATAAAAAGATATATATATATATATATATATATATATATATATATATATATATATATATATATATATATATATATATATATATATATATATATATATATTCAAGTAAAATGCATTTAATTTTTTATATAATTATATATTTTTAGTCATTATTATTAATCGTAATGTGTTTTTAGTTAAAAGGATTGTATGATTAGCTTTTTTAATCAAGTTATGTGGAATTATTTTGGAAAAAAATATTAGTTTATAGCTAAAAAGTCAAAGAATTAAAGGCTACGAGGGATTTAGGAGTTATTATTTAATTATGATCATCATGCAATAATAAAACCAATTTCATGTGTTTCATTGACTTTAAAAAACTTTAGAGAAGAAGGGTTTCATCTAGTTGACCTTTATATTATGGCATTCATTTATAAATAGGGGTTTGAAATTGTGTAAAATAAAGTCAATATATTGTAGGTATTCAAGTTGTGGTAAAAATATGTTTTTTTATTATTATTATTATTGGAAAGATATATTGGGAGGGGAGTTCAACAAAAGGAATTTGGAAAGTATTTATCAATATCTAGTGAAATTACAGGTATTCTTTAATATCTCATGAATGCACATGCTATGTCACAAGTTCACTAAGTGAAGGCCATGTACTCAAAATTAACCTTTGGAATATAATAGAAGAGCTAAACATTCATTTTCAATTAAGAGTATTGACTTGGTGGTCAACATCTCCTTCTGGACTCGTGGCATGGTTTAACAACATGGATCAATCAACTCTGGCGGTTGTATTGGAAACTAACACGTTGGCCTTTTGGTTTAGCGACAAATGTGGGCCAAAAATCGATATCATAGTGAAAGGTCGTAGGTTTGAGTCTACTTGGTTGGTGCCAAGTACCTCACTTGGTGCTGAGGGAGAGATTGTTGACTTGGTGGTCAATGCCTCATTTCAGACTTGTGACATGGTTTAACAACCTCTCATGGATCCAGTGAATCTAGCAATTGCATCACAAACTAACAGGTCATCCTTTTGGTTTAACAATAAATGTGGGCCAACAAAGAGTTGTTGCAATAGTGTTGCACAAGAAATTATTTCCAAGTTTAGGAACACTGCATACTAGTCGAAATAAATTAATTATATGATAGGGGTTAAACAAGATTGTCCATGTCTCCTACCCTTTCAATCTTTTAAACAAGGTTGTCCCCTATCCCTTATCCTTTTATTTTTTACACTGAATTCCTATAATCTTGAAAAGCAACTAAAAATTCTAAAAAAAAATTATCTAATAAAAATATGAAAACACTTAAAAAATAAATTTATGATAATTAAATCTAAAAGCATCACTTACTAATTTCTTATATAAAAACAAAAACTAAGCACATTTTTTTAATTTGTTCAACAAATATTTGATTTGTATTCATTCAATAATTAGCTCATTTGATATTTTCGAAGGATTAAATCGTGTTAAAGAAGAACCATGTTGGAAACAATTGTGAATTAAATTCAGAATTAAAAAATATATATATAGCACTTTCTAACAATTCGTTTTCAAAAAATTTAGATTCACATTTATAATCCTATCTTATTTCTTTACAAATAAAAAAAAATCAACCCTTATTCAATTTTCTCTCTTGCCAATCTCAATATAATGATTATTTTCTAAACAAAACCTCTCTTTCCAATCTCAATATAATGATCTATGTTATGAAACTAATTATTAGTGTTGGCATCAACCATAAGTTAAATAAGATTTCCAAAAATATCTTTAATCACGTGAGGTTTTTAAAATGCATATATTTTCAATGCTCCAAAGAGGAAGGTCTCTCAAAGCATCAATAAAGGGTGTTGTAAAAATGGAGTTATAGTGAACAAAAGAAGAATTTATACAACCATAAGTTAAATAAGATTTCCAAAAATATCCTTAATCACGTGAGGTTTTTAAAATCCATATATTTTCAATGCTCCAAAGAGGAAGGTCTCTCAAAGCATCAATAAATGGTGTTGTAAAAATGGAGTTATAGTGAACAAAAGAAGAATTTATAAAGATTCATTTCCTATAATGCATCAACAATTTCATTATTAAAGTAAACATATCTAATACATTAGAAGCATTAAAATCTAAGGAGAAAGGCAAGATTCACATTCGTTTTCATTTACAAACTTATTGATGTCTGAATCGGCTAAGATCGAAAAAACAATCTCACGAGGATATGAATCCCCCTACATTTTTATAGAGGTGGTACTCCTCTTTGGCTGAAAGATATATCTTGGATATCTTGGATTAGAGAGAATGCTTAGACAACAAATCCGAGATCTTTATTGCTTTAATTTATAAATGGAATGGTTCTTTAATAACTTGATCTCATCTTTATCTCCAACAAAAATATTTTAATTACAGAAAGATTGATTAAAGGCTTCAACGTCAAAATATATTTTTGCTCAACATCATATATACAACCTTCTAAATCATATACAAATAGAGGATAAATCCATATCTTCTCACGAGAAAAAGGAAAGAATATTTTGTATCATCTCAAAGAATTTTAAAAGAGTATTGGAGTTAAAACATAAGCAAAATTGATAAGCATACTTCAAACATCTCACACTCACGAATCCCAACATATGAAATATCATTGATGTTTGATATGGTGTTATGGTGTTGGCATTGATGTCAAAGAAGACCAATATTATGAATGTTGGACATGGTATTATGGTGTTGGCATTGATGTCAAGAAGATCAATATGGTATTGTCATTATATGTCTTTGAGATCCTAAAACTCAAGAGAGATAGCGCAGTAGGTTGCGCAGAAGACATAGCACGAGGTGTAGAGGAATCTAGTATAAACCTAAATATCAGGAGAGGCATCATATTAGGTTGCATGAGATCATATCGTTCAGCGTTAATACCTTTGGAAAGGTCGAAGGAAAGATCAAGAAAAGGAGTACCTTAAAGAAGTTTTATTGGGATAGAATTCCCAATAGATCAACTGGAGAACACCCTCACAACTATGATAAAAATATATTACAGTAGGGAGATATAAAAAACATCAATCACTGACCAAAGGCACAGATCAACCATCTTGGTTCAACTGGAATCCAAGTATAAAGCCAAAGGGTTTAGGAGGAATCTTGTTCGTTGATGAAGTTTCCAAGACAATCCAGGATCGTCAGATCAAGATGGAGCTAGAGGTTGGGAGAAATTAAATCCCAACCATTGGATTGGGATAAATAATCATCAATTGTAGATCAAGACCAATAAGACTCTGGAACTTCGCCACTTCGACGAACATTGGATAAGCAAGGACAAAGGCATGAAGTCTCAGGGTAAAAAAAGGTCATCGGATTAAGACAATGGAAGACCTATAGTGGTAGATATATTTAGCGTTTTGGTGATAAATGGATGTAGGAAGGAGCCATAATATTCTCCTAGAACATTTGATTGTGTGAGGGAAGGATTATTCAGCTTGGCGTTGACCACTCTGATATTAAGAGGAGTCCCAAACAACTAAAAATCTCGAAGCCACGAAGCCACGAAGTGAAAATCCATAATCACGAAATCCCTCCAGTCATCTAATCTAATAGGAAGATCAAGATCATCAGATATAATCAATGATCTAGAAAGTGACATGTGGCACATTCCATAAGGTGACACATGTTAAGTCTCATTCAACATATAAATTTTATGAAATTCATGAATCAATGTGACACATGGAAGCCAATCATCAAGTGCCACGTCAACAGATACATGCCAGCATGCCACGTCACTCCACGATTACATTTTCCAGGTATGTCCAGCTTCTCCTACCAGCAAAAATGCCTGAAGCACGAAAGGCTTAAGTCATGAACTAAATTTTTTCGTTGATCTAATATCCTCCATTTTCTCTCATGATCATTAGATGAAGCGTAGTGGAAGGATAGAGTAAGCGTGAATCACAAATTAACATTGATCATTGATCTATTTTGGTAGCATTCTCAACCGGTGATCAAGCACAGTGGCCAAGTGTTAAAGCTCCAATATGTTGAAAGAGAACAGACCATAGATCTCAACTCTTTATTAAGTCATGATCGTTGATTTTGTTGAATCCTATGGATAAGCCATAATCGTCCATTCAACGAAAGATTAAATATCGAACATTTGATCTACTAGTGAATAGAGTAAACACAGTTCGGTGAAATTTACTTAGGGGGAGTTAAAAGATTGTAAATGTCAGAAATCATGAAGGACAAAGTACCAGAGAACTTAGTTCTAACACTGGTCACATGATAAGGTAAATAAGATAATAAAGAGTGAAAAGGGCCTAGAAGTAAATAAGCCCTCATACATTTGAATATTGTCCCATGTAGAATAATAAGGGCAGAAGGAGAAAAGTGTGTATCTGTAGAATTTGAATCTAGAAATCAACAATATTGATTAAATCACATACTAGGATAAGCGAATGGATCTAGCCACTAGTCACACAAATTTTGGATTGAATGGAGCCTATTGATTAAGATTCGAGTTCACAACAATTAGATATCTATATATTAATGAACCGATACACAATCATGATTAAAGTAGAGTTAAATCATGAGAATTATGAATAAAGAAATAAAAGGCTTAATGACAAAATACTTGGAATTAATTAAATGAAATGGTGCAATGGTTCATTATTAAAATACACAATGGTTCAATATCATACCTTTTGAAATACTATATAAATAGAAAGGTATGGTGAAAGAAAAGTGTCTCTGTAGTCCAGATCATAAGATCAAAAGCAGAAGAAGAGTCCAAGAAGGAAATTTGAAGATAATGATGAAGTGAGGGTGGAAGGGAGGAGAAAGGAAGGATTCATATCCTTTACTAAATAAAGTGTGAAAACAAGGGAGTTGGTGCTTCCTAGAGTTGGTACCCTAAAACAAGGGAGTTGGTACTTCCTAGGGTTGGTTCCCTAAAACAAGGGAGGTGGTGCTTCCTAGGGTTGGTTCCCTGAAGAAGAGGATTTATGTCTCCAAGATTTCCAGGAGCTCTAAATAGGATTGGTGTCCTTCACAATCACAGATTATTCTATATAAACTTTGTAATTCTTGTTAAGTATATTTATATAGTTTTTTTTTTAAATACAAGTCTATTGTTGATCTATTGTGATGACTAAAATAAAATAAAAATACTAATTTTTTAAAAAGGTAATATTGAATCACCCCCCCCTTATTGTTTCCAATAATTGGTATCAGAGCAAGTGCCTTCAACACTATCTAATAACTGGAAGGTAGATCTTGAGAGAAATGGATGGATAAGAGGGAGTTTCTTCCAACAAAGCACCATTGTTTAAAGGAGATGATTATGCTCTCTGAAAAATTAGAATGAAAATCTACCTTATGGCTATTGGTTTTAATGTTTGGTAATCTGTAGAAAATGGGTACACTGCACCAACTACTCCACCCACAGATACTGCAGGAAAGAATATTTGCAATGGAAATTCAAGAGAAGTCAATTCCATTCTAGGAGGATTAACAAATTCTATATTTGTGAAGGTAATGCATTGTAAGTCATCCAAGGAGATATGGAACAAACTGGAGGTTATATATGAAGGAGACAACAAAGTCAAGGAAGACAAACTACAAACCTATAGAGCTCAGTTTAAAAATGTGAAGATGAAAGAAGAAGAGAGCATTGATGAATATCTTCATAGAGTAGATGAGGTGGTTAACTCAATCAGATCAGTTGGAGAAGAAATTAAAGATGAACCTAGTGTACAAAATATATTAAAGACCTTACCTATGAGGTATGATGCCAATATTTTCACAACTAAAGATAGACCAGAACTTGAAAAACTCACAATAGATGAGCTCCATGGAATTCTTGCAGCATATGAGATGAGGACATGGAAGGAAAAAACATCAAAAGGAGAAACAACCTTTAAGTCATCTAAAACAAATAAGAAGTAGGAGAAAAGGACCAATGAAGATTTATCAGATATATCTAATGAAGACATTTCCAACTTCATGAAGAAACTCAAGAGAGGGACTGGGAAATACAAAGGAAAGTTTCCTCTAATATGTTTCAACAGTGGAAAATTCTGACACTTTTCCAATAAGTTTCCCTATCCTAAGTAGGAGGAAAGTTATGATGAAAGAACTTTCAAAGATCAGAATAAGAGAAAAAAAAATATATATATAAAAGGAATTTCTAAAATAAGAAGAAAACTTTCTTTAACCAAGAAGACAGTAGCTCATCTGAAGAAAGTGAAGAATATGTGTCAGAGATTCTATTTATGGGAATGAAAAATCAAGATGATAATTATTCAGAAGATGAATAAGAAGTGAACCTTGAGGAAGAATTCATTCATGCAATTGAATAACTAAGAAACTATAAAAAGAAAAACAAGTTACTAAGGGAACAACTTCTAGAGTTTGAAGAAGCTATAAAATCAAGAGAAAAAAAGGTTTCCAAAATCATTAGTGACTCAAAACAATTGATTATTAAGTTAAGAACCCAACTTGAAGAAACCTAAAGAAAATAAGAAATCTTGAATAAAGAACTCGATTAAAAACAACAAACATGTAAGATATTGGAGGATGAAATAATTCAACTGAAAGGGAAACTAGAAAAAGGAGACATTCAGTCTAAGTTTGAAAACAACTCAAAAATTATGAACAACATTCTTAGCAATCAGATATCATCAAATGATAATATAGGATTGGGATATGATCCCTATACAAAATATAAGAATGACAAACAACCAATCAGCTATGCATATGCTCTTAATAAATCCAAAAGAAGAGAATAAAATAAGACAAGGATAATACCATTGAAAACTATCCCAAATAAACAGAAATCTGTGCTCCCTACTAAAGAAAAGGATGACAAGAAGAATAGAATTATCAGAAGGAATCCCTCTAACAGAAATCAATATATTTTCCTTGGATATTTCTATTCTTGCAATAATTTTGGACATAACACAATACATTGTAAAGATTATAGAAAATACAATCCAAGAACTATTCAAAGATACGAAAATAATAAGAATAATGCATAAAGAAGAAATTTTAACTCATTCTCACCCTTACAAAACTTCAATAGTGAAAGCCAAAAATGCAATAAATTTGGTCATAAGTCCAGTGAATGTAGATTTACAAAGTATTCCATGAAGGAAAGTATCTCTGGCAAAAAATTGTAAGAAGATATGGAGAATAAAAACTATAGTACAAAGGAAGAAAAATGATGAAGATATTGCACCTAAAATTAATAAAATTGACAATAGGAGAATGATGGGTGAAGTGTTTGATAAGGTATATGGAAATCAAAGT
>JZKD02S1084114.1:203298-214428 GCA_000966675.3 Picea glauca | reverse complement strand
CTACGTGCAGACCGACCACGATGAATGAGTGATGGGGGACTAAGCTTCCATAGAGTAGGTAAGGGATTGGGGGCTGGAAGGTTGAGAAGAGAGGCTAAGTGTTGAGCCTAGGGGCTTAAGTCCTTGGGAATACTATTTTAATATTATTCCAAAAAGCCATGTGAAATCTATGTTTTGTCCTAAGTTCCTGGGGAGGAATGCATGTTGATGGAACACATGCACCTTCATGGGCAACATGTGTCAACCCAGACGCATGCGATTTAACCCAGAAAATGAGTCGTGTTGGGGGTTCGCTTCCCATTTTTTCTGCAGACGGTTGCGTCTGAGTGGGTTCGTTCTCCACTCTGTCGTTCGTTGTCTAAACTATGTGACCTCTGCGTCTGAGATCGGCATATCACACACAACATTGAAAATTGAAACCATGAGACCTCTGTGATTGCCCAGTGTATTCCCATAAATTCCGTCTAGTCTCTTTGTTTGGCCTCCATCCTCGACCTCTGCATAATTTCTTGTCACACATCCTATAATAGATAAAATGTGAGTTGATTTGTGTCTTATGTAGAAATCAACACCTGGATAATCGCCTGAGTGTGTTGTGTTTTAGCATCTAGTCGTTTCCATTTGTGGGACTATGCCCATTTTTTGTTGTGATTGTCATCCTGGCGTCAACTGAGTGCTTGATGTTGTTGCGGTTTCCCTCACCCGATTGGAATTGAATCGAAGGGTGTACTGAAGAAGCGGGTTGTCAGGCCTGTGGTAGAAGAACTAGGTTGTCAGGCTTGTGAGCAACTCCCTCCAGGTGAGAGAGTCTGCTGGGAAGTGGTTTTCTCCTAGAGAGAGTCCAGCACTAGCTTCAGAGCTCTGAGAATTCCTGATCCGGCCTGTCGCCGAGGCCCAGATAGGGAGGTGAAGCACAAATGGACTGTGTTTGTGAAGGTGTATACTCCTGGGTAGAATAGGCATGTGGGGAATGGGACTTTGTTAGTAGTGGGCGTAAGAAGACATCCTGGGAAGAATCCTTCCGGTTATTCTGTGTATTTTTCCTTGTAACCTCAGCCTAGACTAAGATTCCTTGCCTTGGGTGGAGCTTAGTCCCAGCTCGAGGGTGACCTACTGCTGAGAGTGATGAGCAGTGTGGTTTAAGGCTGGGAGGTTTGTGGAAGGCCTGAATGTAGTTGGTGGAATTACCACGGTTTTAAAGATAAGTATCATCTTATGCTTAATATTATGTTTTGCATGCCTGTGATGCTTATATATATCATGTATTCTATTGTGCATATGAATTATTGTTAATGCCAAGGATTATTTATGTTAGCAGTAATCTTGTGCTTACTCTGAGTTAATTGTGTTTAATTTGATTTAAATGCATGTTATTAATTAAGTATGAGAATGATGTGTTCCGCACAATAGCATTTGCCCGGCCAGTAGGATTAAGGCCGGGGGCGTTACAGTTTGGTATCAGAGCCTAGTTTCAACGTTGAACCTGGATGGGCTAGATAAGTGGTATTTGGACCAAGGTTTTGAGAAGAAATTGTGTCTGGAAGACTAATTTCAGACCTCAGAATGTTTCTGAGTGTCAACAGACTACTTGACCGTGTTACAAAGTTCAAGCAGTGTAGTGGTATTATAAAATTGCAGCTGGTGTGGTATATGGCCACAGGGAGAGAGAGAACTCCACACCATAACTATTGGATCATTTCGTGAATTCAGGGATCGTGAACTTGGAGTGTAGGCCAAATTCTTGGTCACTCCAAGTCCTGAATCACGAAAGAGATTAACAAGGGTAGAATCAGACGGTGGAGCGCTTATAGGAAGAAGTGTCGAAATCCTATGAGTCATCGGATCCAGCCACCTAGCGAGGAAGTTAGGGCTGAAGAGCTTTGATAGGTGTAAGCATAGGAGAGATTTGGACCGTCGGTTCAGGGGAGGCTCACAGTCGTTGATCTCATACATGAATTTCGTATCAGAATTCGGGGATTGAAGTGACAAGAGATTTGGAGTCCCTGCATCATGAACTTCGGGTTACCGAAAGCCCGAAACCCCAAAATCCCGAAACGATCTACACCGTAGATCGTAGGAGAGGAACTTTACCATTGGATCAAGTATATGAATAGACCATAATTTCATAATTTCAGAAAATGGAAGTTCGAGATGTGTATATGCACGAACTCCTGATGCTCGAAACTCCGAAACGAAAAGTGAAGGTAGTGGGGCCCCCTGACATCGCTGGGAGTGAGGTGGACCTTCTTAAGGACACCATGTGTCACTATCTTGGTGGGAGACAACTTTTTTGTAGGCCGGGGGGTAAGGAAATCAAATTTCCAGACGTCGAGAGTTGGAGAGGGAAGCAAGTGAGAGAACCTCTGGACCAAAACCCTGAAACCTAAAACCCCTAAGTCTTGAAATCCCAAAACCCCAAAGCCCCGAAATCCTGAAACCGGAAGTTTCATTTGGAAAGCCTAGTAGCACCTAGTATTTTAGTGTTTGATCATGGCCCGTGGACGCATGGGTTGGGGACTAAGGAAACGGGGGCTATCACCCAAAAATTACAGAGTCGAGCAGAGCTCGGAAAATTCGTGAAATCAAAACATTTTCTTATTCGGATTGGTTTTGAATGTGTGGAATTTGTTAAGAAGAGATGACCTGACAAATTCTGGTTGTCTGCACGTTGTGATTGCAGAAGTTTGATGAGTGCTGGAACTGATTCTAATTTCCACAGAGTGCAGAGAAATGGAAGAGGTGATGATTGTCTCCAATTCAGAGAACGAAAGAGAAGGAAGGGATGTCAACTTGGGAGTCGAAGGATCGAACTCCAATGGGCACGAAAGAGAATTGGATAGGGAAGGACATATGATGAAAATCATTGAAAGATTGCAGAAAGATGCCCAGGCTCGCCGAGCCGATAGCCAAAATCTCATGAGAGTCAGGGATAGGCAGGGTCAATTCAACTTAAGGATGTTAAAGTGTCTGGAAAGAATAGAAAAGAAATTGGAAAATGAGAGTGACTCAAGCAAGACAGAGAGTCGCAGGACCCCTGAGAGGAAAAGAAGATCAAGGAGTGTCAACATACATCGTCGTCACTCCCCAAATCATTCTAGTAGGGAAGCACATAGTAGTTCAATCCCATCCCCTACTAGAAAACACCGAAGATATGGAATGGATGACTTGAAAGGGGAGATGAATAAGATTAAGACTCCTATGTTTGATGGAGAACATAAGAAGGAGGAAGATGTCGAAACATGGTTGCTTGGCATGAGGAAATATTTCCAACTACAGAATTATTCCTCTCATGTAGAAGGAAGAATTGCAATGTATCAACTAAAAGGAAAAGCATCCATGTGGTGGGATCAACTTGTAAAGGTGCAACACGTTAGAGAGAAAGATATCACATGGAAGGAATTCAAGATGTATTTCAAGAGGAAATACCTGACTAAAAGATACTATGACAGAAAGATGAAGGAGTTCTTTGAACTCAAGCTGGGCATCATGATCATTGATGAACACGAACGAAGGTTTTTGGAATTACTGAAGTATGTTCCATTCATCAAATATGAGGCTATCAAGATTCAGAGGTATCTGAGTGGACTGCCACCTTCCATTGGTGACAAGATTCAGTATGATGATCCTAAGACTATGGAAGAAACAATAAGAAGAGAGAAATGCTTATATGAACAACAAAGAGAAAAGCCTACCTTTCGAAAGGCTTGGGTTGACCAGAAGAAGTTTAAGAAAGAACAGAGGTAGAAGGGAAATAAACCACCCTTTTTCGGAAATAGTCCTCAAGGACATCCATTGTTTAGAGAGTCGAGAATGGTTGAAGTGGGAGAACAAAGGCTGAGACAGACGCCCATTCAGTGTTGGGGCTGTAAAGAGAACCACAAGTACAAAGATTGGCCCCATAAAAATGGCAAAGCAAGAGTTGTCCATAATATTCAACAAGATGAAACAGTGGAGGACATGGGAAGTAGAATTCCAAGGATCTATGTGGCCCTGGACAACAAGCAAGTTGAATTTCAGGCGCACATGATTGAAGTGGAAGGTATGATTAACAACCAACCATTTATTATTTTAATTGATTTAGGGGCTATCCATAGTTATATAGACCCTAGAGTGGTGGAAAGTTTGCATTTATCAAGAAGCAAACATGAAAAGTCTTGGTTAGTGCAGTTGGCTATAGGAACCAAGAGGAAAGCCACTGAGTTGGTTAAGTCCTATCCTGTGGACATGAAGGGATTGAGCACAAAGTCTGAATTGAATATTTTGACTTTAGGCTCTTATGACCATTTAATTGGGATGGATTTGTTGGACCAACACCATGCCCTCCTGGACTATCGTAACAAGGAATTTACATGCCTGGATGAGGAGGGGAATCGGAAAACAGTCCAAGGGATTACCAGAGCTGTGGTTGTTAGAGAAATCTCAGCAATGCAGCTGAAGAAGTGCTACAGAAAAGGTTGTCAATTATTTGCAGCCCATGTGGGGGAAACACCTAAGGATAAGGTGTCAAGTATTGAGGATCATGAGGTACTTAAAGAGTTTGAAGATATATTCTAGGAAGTACCTGGACTACCTCCGAAGAGAGATATCAATTTCTCTATAAATTTGATGCCTGGAGCAGCTCCAATGTCGAAAGCTCCTTATAGAATGAGTACGCCAGAGCTGAAAGAGTTGAAATTACAGCTTGAAGAGCTTCTAAAGAAGGGGTACATTTTTCCAAGTGTGTCACCTTGGGGTGCCCTGGTCCTGTTCATGAAGAAGAAGGACATGACGTTGAGGTGTGCATTGATTTTAGACAGTTGAACAAAGTAACTATCAAGAACAAGTATCCTCTGCCGAGGATCGACGATCTTTTCGATTAGTTGAAAGGTGAAAAAATATTTTCGAAGATAGATATCAGATCAGGATATCACCAGGTAAGAATAAAGGATGAAGACATCAACAAGACCGCCTTTAGAACAAGGTATGGTCATTACAATTTCACAGTGGTACCGTTTGGGCTGTCGAACGCACCTGTTGTTTTTATGTGCTTGATGAATGGTGTATTCAGGGACTATCTAGACAAGTTTGTCATAGTCTTCCTGGATGACATTTTGGTGTATTCCAAGTTAGAGGAAGAGCATGAACAACACCTAAGGATGGTGCTGCAAGTGTTGAGAGAACACCAACTGTATGCCAAGTTGAGCAAATGCTCATTTTATCAAAGGCAGATCCATTACTTGGGGCACATTATTTCATAAGAAGGGGTCGTCATGGATCCTGAGAAGTTTGAGGCCATCAGAGAATGGTCAACGCCAAGGAATGTGGCGAAAGTTAGATCCTTTATGGGTCTAGCGAGCTATTATAGAAGGTTTATTGTAGGGTTCACAAAGATATCTCACCCTATCACTTCCTTGCAAAGGAAGGAGAAAAAGTTTCAGTGGATTGAAGAGTGTGAGAAAAGTTTCCAGCGATTGAAGAAGTTGTTAACCAGTGCTCCAATCTTGAGAATTGCAGATCCAAATGAAGATTTCATGGTGTGCATAGATGTGTGTAAAGAAGGGTTGGGAGGAGTTCTCAGTCAGAATGGATTTGTAATCTGTTATGAGTCTAGGAAGCTGAAAGAGCAAGAAAAGAATTATGCCTCTCACGATTTGGAGTTGGTAGCAATTGTTCACGCTCTGAGGAAATGGAGACATTACCTCATGAGAAGGAGATTTGAATTAAGAATAGACCATAAAGGTCTGAAATATTTGTTTGATCAACCAACCTTAAATGTTAGGCAAAGTAGGTGGTTGGAATTTCTGTGTGAGTTCGACTTTGAGATCAAGAATATCAAAGAAAAGGAGAATAAAGTGGTTGATGCACTCAGCAGGAGGGTGCATGAATTACATGCTATATCCATTAGCATGTATCAAACTGATATTAAAAGAAGAATTCTGGAGGCTACAAATGTAGATCTGCAGTACATAGAATTGGTAGCCAAGCTACAACAGGGTAAGATGCCACAGAAGATGGAAATTTATAAATTGGAAATAGATGGAATATTGTTGTACAAGAACATAATTTTTGTACCCAATGTTCAGTGCTTGAAACATATGATTTTGCAGGAGATGCATAATGTGCCTTATGCAGGGCACCCTGGATATCAGAAAACAATAGCAGTGGTCAAGAGCCATTACTTTTGGCCGGGTATGAAGAGAGAGATCGCTGAATACATTGCCAGATGTATGGAGTGCCAGAAAGTTAAAGCTGAGCATAGGCACCCAGCAGGGTTGTTGCAACCTTTACCCATTCCTGAGTGGAAGTGGGAAGTAGTAACGATGGATTTTATTACGGGATTGCCCAGAATAGCCAAGATGCATGATTCGATCATGGTGGTGGTGGACAAGCTTACAAACGCTGCCCATTTTATTCCACTGAAAACTACTCACAAGGTAGGAGATGTTGCTGATATTTTCATAAAGGAAGTGGCAAGATTGCACAGAATTCCTAAAATGATTGTGTCCGACAGAGACCCGAAATTCACCTCAAATTTCTGGAAAGGATTGTTCAAAGGATTCGGAACGAATATGAACTTTAGTACATCTTATCATCATGATTCTGATGGACAGATAGAGAGGGTGAACAGAGTAATAGAAGACATACTGAGAATGTATGTGATGGACAAACCATCAAGATGGGAAGACTACCTGCACTTGGTAGAATTCTCCTACAACAATGGGTATCATGCATCGTTGAAGATGAGCCCATTTGAGGCACTTTATGGAAGAAAGTGCAATACTCCAGTGAGTTGGGATAATCTAGCTGATAGAGCTGTAGTTGGGCCAGAGTTGCTCAAGGAGATGGAGGACCAAATGATAAAAAATAAGCAGAATTTGAAAGCTGCCTAGGATAGGCAGAAAAGTTATGCTGATAAGAACAGAACCCACAGAGAGTTCAAAGTGGGTGATCATGTTTTCCTGAAAGTGAAAGCTAACAGGAGCTCCCTGAAGCTGGGAAGTTGTGCCAAGTTGGAAGCCAGATTTTGTGGGCCATTTGAAATCCTGGAAAGGATTGGGCCAGTTGAATGTATGCTTGTATTACTTGCATCTATGACTGTACATAATGTGTTTCATGTTACATTACTTAAGAAATATATACCAGATGCTAATCATGTTATCAATTAGAATGTGATTCAGGTGGAACATGAAGGTGTCCTGCAAGTACATCCTATGCGCATATTGGACAAGAAAAACAAACAGCCCTGGAATGGAGCTATAGGGCTTGTAAAGGTCCAGTGGACCTGGTACAGTCCTGAGGATGCGACATGGGAGCATGAAAATGTTATGCGGGCAGAGTACCTGTATCTTTTTTTAAATTTTGAAAATCTTGCAGATGCAGTGTAAAGTTGCACTTAGGATAGTGCAAAAATAAGGGGAGGGGATTGTAATGTCCCCAAGGTCGATCCCTGTTGTAAATCATGTCTATGAAGTTTAAATCTTGCATTATGAATTGTAATTATGTTTTATAGGCTATTGAGCCAAGTTTATATACGCTGGTGGGCTTATGTGTTATTAGGCCAGAGAGCCTAAGTGTTAAGCTCGGGAGCCTACTTTTGTATATGTAATCATGCAGAACATTAATAAAAAATATAAACACCACTGCATGCAGACTGACCACGATGAATGAGTGATGGTGGACTAAGCTTCCACAGAGTGGGTAAGGGATTGGGGGATGGAAGGTTGGGAAGAGAGGCTAAGTGTTGAGCCTAGGGGCTTAAGTCCTTAGGAATAATATTTTAATATTCTTCCAAAAAGCCATGTGAAATCTATGTTTTGTCCTAAGTTCTTAGAGAGGAATGCATGCTTATGGAATGCATGGAGCTTCATGGGTGACATGTTTCGACCCAGGCGTATGTGATTTAACCCAGGAAATGAGCCGTGTTGGGGGTTCGCTTCCCATTCTTTCTGCGGACGATTGCGTCTGAGTGAGTTCGTTCTCCATTCTGTCATTCGTTGTCTAAATTGTGTGACCTCTGCATCTGAGCTCGACATATCACACAGAACATTGAAAACCAAAACCATGAGACCTTTGTGATTATCCGATGTATTCCCGTAAATTCCATCTGGTCTCTATGTTTAGCCTCCATCCTCGACCTCTGCATAATTTTCTGTCACACATCTTGTAACCGATAAACCGTGAGCTGATTTGTGTCTTTTGTAGAACCTGACACCTGGATAATCGCCTGAGCGTGCTGTGTTTTAGCGTCTGGTCATTGTCATTTGTGAGACTATGCCCGTTTTATGTTGTGGTCGTCATCTTGGCATCAACTAAGTGCTTCATGTTGTTGCAATTTCCCTCACTCGGTTGGAATTGAGTTGAAGGGTGTGTTGAAGAAGCGGGTTGTCAGGCCCATGGTAGAAGAAGCAAGTTGTCAGACCTGTGAGAAACTCCCTCTAGGTGAGAGAGTCTGTTGGGAAGTGGTTTTCTCCTAGAGAGAGTCCAACACGAGCTTCAGAGCTCTGAGAATTCTTGATCTGGCCTATTGTCGAGGCCCAGATAGGGAGGTGAAGCACCGATGGACTGTTCTTGTGAAGGTGTATACTCCTGGGTGGAACAGGCTAGTGGGGAATGAGATTCTATTAGTAGTGGGCGTAAGAAGGTATCCTGGGAAGAATCCTTATGGTTATTCTATGCAGTTTTTCCTATAACCTCAACTTAGACTAGGATTCCTTGTCTTGGGTGGAGCTTAGTCCCATCTCGGGGGTGACCTACTGCTAAGAGTGATGAGAAGCGTGGTCTAAGGCTGGGAGGTTCATGGAAGGCCTGGATATAGTTGGTGGAATTACCACGGTTTCAAAGATAAGTATCAAGTTATGCTTAATATTATGTTTCACATGCCTATGATGCTTATATGTATCATGTATTCTGTTGTGCATATGAATTATTGTTAATTCCAGGGATTATTTATGTTAGCAGTAATCTTGTTCTTACTCAGAGTTAATTGTGTTTAATTTGATTTAAATGCATGTTATTAATTAATTATGAGAATGATGTGTTCCGCACAGTAGCATTTGCCCCACCACTGGGATTAAGGCCGGGGGCGTTACAGGGACTCTCAAGCCCTATCAAAGAAAACATGGGACAATGCACTTCCGCCAAGGATCTATGGCTAAAGATAGAGACATATCAAAGCAAGGAAGAGGAAGAAGAAATTAAAGACCACTCCATCAAGATCATCAAAGGTAAAGAATCATCAAAAACTCTTGAATGCATTATTTCTAAATGTGATTTTGAAAACATTTCAAGTGAAGATAAAGAATCAAGTGATAATAACACAAAGAAAGATCTTGAAGATGAAGACAAAGAATTATGTGTTGATGTTGGAAAAAAGGAAGTAAGTGAAGATACTTCAAATGAAGGTAAATAACACTAAAAAACCCTTGATTGCAATGATGATGATGAATTTTTCTCTATGAGTGAAGAAGAAGATGTAGAAACAATTTGTGTAAAGTTTGATGGTATTTATCCCATGAAAATAATAGAAGAAAATCTATTAAAACTTCAAAAGGAAATTGAAGAGGGTTTATATAGATATAGAAGTGATCATTATTATATAGACTATAACTATCTTTCGGATAACACTAAGAAGTTTCTTAGGAGAAGTCTAAGGCACATCTTGAAGTTAAAAGAATTGATCAAGGAACAAGAAGAGAACAATAAGACTCAATTAGAAGAAAAGGAAGAAGAGATCACAAGACTAAAAGATAGAAATGAAGACATGAATGTAGAAGATGAGAATAGAATTTTTTTTGAAATTATTGTCCATCTCAAAACCCAAATTGAAGAAGCCAAAAGAATAGAGGAACTATTGAAGATTCAAATAAATGAAAAAGAAGATTCATGTTGCAAATTAGAAGCTAAAATTGTTGACCTTAGAAAGAAGGTAGAGAAGTCAAACAAATTCTTGAATAGCTCACGAATCTTGGAAAGTCAAAGACCATCATGTGATAAATAAGGTCTTGGATACAAAGGAGAAGATAAACATGCTGAAGCAAGCACCTCAAAGAAGCATGCGGTAAGTCCATCAAAGAAGGAAGAAAATGTTGCAAAACAACCATCTACACAAGGAAAAGAAAATTTCAAAAGAACAAAGCAAGGAAGACATCAAGAATCCATTCTTGGGACACCAAAGAAAAGGTATGAAAGTGTTTTTCATGGGTATTGTTATTCATGTAATGGATATGGTCACAAAGATTTTGAATGTAGATCTTATGAAAGGATATATAATGGAAGATTCTATAACACCACAAGATGTTGGAAATGTGATCAAATAGGACATATTGTTGTTCATTGTAACTCTATGAGATGCTACATTTGTAGTGGATTTGGCCTCAGAGCTCAAGTTTTGAAGAGAAGGGTCATCTACAGAAGTGGGTGAAGAAAATAGAGCAGCCGGATCAAAATGAAAGATTGAAGGGAAGTTCAAAAGTGTCATCTACTAAGGCACACATAGGTAATAGTGGTGACAGTCGCGTGTACACGCGTGCTGACCTTGAATAGGTCGCGTACAAATGTGATATGTTGTGCATCAGGCCGCGTGTATGTTGAAAAGCCTTGGGAAAAAGGCAATGCACATGGCTTGGAGTTTGATGTGATGGTATAACTCTATATTGTAGAGTCTGACATTGTTTATTGCAGGTTCTGATACTGTTTGTTGCAGGTTTTCATGGTAAGATCACACAATGGTATAATATAAAATAAATCTTGGGTGCATGGAACTAACCCATGAGTATGGATTGATGATGATCTGTTGGGATTAACCATTTTGTGATTATGGTGGTGTACATGGTTGGTATATCTTATGATGTATTACTGGAAGCATATGTTGATATTATAGTGCATGCATTTTTCATATGGATCGAGCTACATGTTGAGACATATGGTTGGATGATTGGCAGATGTTTTATGGAGGACTTGGCATACATGTATGGAACTCATCATTTTTTGGTGTTGGTGCATAGTAGTACACTCATATATGGTATTACTTGATTTTCACAACATTGGTATTTGTTTGATACATGATTGTGGCACTTGGTTCATGATGGAAACGTATCATGAGTGATATGATACATTGTTTGGCATGTTGGTAGATGCACATGGTTGGCATAT
>JZKD02S1084114.1:166096-188952 GCA_000966675.3 Picea glauca | reverse complement strand
AACATCCCTCTCTTGCACACACCTAATTGGACTTATTCTTTGAGGACACTTGCATGCAAGTGATCCGATTCATTATATGATTGACTGTTTCTCTTATGGATATGATGATGTTAGGCTATGATGATATGTTATTTGATTATATATGTGTCGAAAGGTGTTATTGACTGGTTTCTCCTAAGTCTGCAGGAGTCTAGACGATTAAGGATGTCGATGGCATCGATGGACCTCCTTGGACTCTTAATCGAGGTAGGGAGGTGACTGTTATGGTTTGTGTATTTTTTTATTGAAAATGTGACATATGGATGATAGATATCATGTTTTTGTTGGGTCACTGACATGTTTTATTGATTAATGTAGACTAACGATATCTTGCTAAACAGAGTCACATTTGGAGTAAAGGGGTCATGCACGGAAACCAGAGGTGTTGAGGGAGAGGTGTGGCAGTAGCCCTGCCACAACCTACTAGCAATGTTGTCATGGCTTGAACTATAAGTTAACGATTACCTAGTTCGACAAATCCACGATGTCGTGAGGGTAGAATGAGACAGATGCTCACGAAGATTCTAAGGGGCACGCAATAAGGCATGGTCCTTATTCCTTAGAGGCTCTTAGTCTCCCAAAAGGTCTCCTGACGGAGTATTGACTCCAAGAGTGGACGTCTACCAAAATCAGTCAAAAGACAAGTGGAACCCTTGGAGCATGTAGTGCGTCTCGAAGGGAACATTGCATAAATGAAACATGAATGAACGCGAGTGGCACCGTTGGAACACATAGTGCGTATTGAAGGGAACGTCATGGTTTTTAACAATGGTGAGTCAATGAACCTAGATACCTAGAAAAAAATATCTCATTTTGTTCTGGTCAGCCTTAAAAATAAACGTTGCATGAGTAAAGTTTAAAAATTATAAAATTTCCCTTAAAAACAAGTTGCTAAGCCTAGTTGAATTTAAGACTAGGTCTAAGTAGGCTATGAGGAAAAAAAATTAATTAAGCAATTACTAAAAGGGGGGGGGGGAATCAAATTAGAATTAAAATATGAGGATTAAATTATTTAAAAGATTATTTGTTGTTTTGTGCAAAACTTGCTAATTTCGAACTTAGACAAAAAGGGTAAATTAATTGCAAAAGGGATGTGGAACATAGAGGGAATCTAGTATATAGAAAACTCTCCTAAAATGAACTCAACTAAGATTTAAGAAAGGCATGAGTCATTAAGGGAACGTGAGGGATTGAAGGGACATCGAGGAGAATTTTTAGGAACTCTTTTAGGATGCTGAGGAAAATTGGCAATTTAATTTAATTAATTAAATAAATTTCTAGTGCAACTAAGGGATAGGGTGACAAGTGTACGAGAGAGAATATTTCCTAATAAACTTTTAATAAAACTAAATTAATGTGCAAATGGAAAGGTCACTAAGAATAAATATATAAAATATATGGTAGAGGAGAGGTATGGGATACGTCTGGTAGGCGTAAGGTTACGCTGTCGATATTTTTCTTGACTGATTTTTCTTGTGGGAGAGTTGGGATGCCTAGCTCGGATAAAGAGTGGTAGCTCAACCTTGCAAGGCGATTTGGGAGCTATCTTATTCTCTAGGTTTTTGAGCGTGGCCCTTTGTAGATCAGGGGGATCAGGGGAAGAATATTACCCCTAGCGTTGGCTAGGAGGTACCAGTGAGGTCTCTACGATTAGCAAGTGTGAGAGAGGAGGATTGTTGGCAACCAAAGAATATCATCAAGCCATCCACCGGGTACGATACGTATGTGTAAATTTTTCATTTGTAATTTAGTTAAATTTATATATATATGGATTTATATGTTGAAGGAATGTGAAATGGAGTTTTGATGTGTTGGGAATGATTTTTGATGTGGTTAGTTTAGAATAACTTAGATGGATGGCCTCTCTTGAATTAACTTTCAACCGTTGTCTCCCTTCCACAACCCTTGCTTGAGAGTAAGGAATAAATTTTGATGAAAATACTCGTCTCCTCCCTAGCGACCCACAGGCTCTGAGTTTAACCTTCCAAATTATTAAATGCTGAAAGATTTGAACTTTTCTTAATGTATCTCACAAATATAAATTTACAAAGTTGTAGTTTATAGTCTAGAAATGTTCAAATTTTAAATTGTTTCTGAATAGGCAGATAGGGTGTAAATTTTAAAGAACGGTAATTACAAAGAAAAACATTATCGCTTAAACTTCTTGAATGAATACTCTCTGAAATGCATTCAGGAATTAAATTAATAACAGTTTAAACAACTGGATTAGATTCAAATATTTATGTAATACAATTCAATAATTCCATACTGGATTGACTACTGTTGAGTATTCCTTGACAACATTTTGATATTTTCTCGGATGATGGAAGATTAGGACAAATGTTTATGCTTGGTACTACAGTGTTGCGAGAATTTTTTTTACGAGAAGTAGTCGCAAATCTATCGAGGATTCATTGCTTAGGGCATGTTATCTCCGGCGATGGCATCGTTGTGGATCTAGCGAAGGTAGAGGCTATTGTGGAGTGGCCTACACCAACGAATGTCCTAGAATTACAAAATTGCAGAAGAAGAACAAGAATTATGTGTGGACTGAGAAATGTGTGGAAGCATTTTGAAGGCTCAAGGAGCTATTGACGAAAGTGCTAATACTAAATGTCCCTAGCGTGGATGAGGGATTCTTGGTATGCATTGACACATCCAAGGAAATCTTAGACAAATTCTTTAGGCAAGACAGTTGGGTGATCACTTACATTTCGAGGAAGTTAAGGAAGCATGAGGAGAACTACACAACACACAATTTGGAGTTGTTATCCATCGTGTATTCCCTGAGAGTGTGGAGACACTACTTGATTGGATGGAAATTCGAACTAAAAAAATGGACCACTGTGGTTTACAACACCCTTTTATGAAAAATGACTTGAACGCGCGACAAAGGCGTTGATCAAAACTGCTTTTCGATTACAATTTTGAGATTTCCTACTTAAAAGGAATAGTGAACATAGTGGTAGACGCATTGAGTCAGATACCACACATAGTATCAATGATACCTCTTCAAACGAATCTACGTGAAAAGATTCTAACTACAATGCGTCTCTCACTGGTATAAAGAGGGTAATAATTTTTTGGGCAAGACACCATGTTGGACCTTGGTACTATTATTGAGGGATATACTATGGACATCGACAGATCTTTGATATATAATAACTGTAATTACTTATATCCCAATGACGAATTGAGAAATTTTGATCTTATATGAAGCTCATAGAGCAGTGTACATGGCTCATCCAGGAGTCATGAATATGAGGACCAACCTTAAGCCATTATTCTTTTGGAAGGGATAAAGGCGGACATCGTCAACTGCATGGCAAGATGTCTAGAAGGTCGAAAGGTGAAGGCTGAACATAGACATTTGACAGGATGTGATGTCCCATTCCCAAGAGTAGGCCAGCAGGGAGTGACTTAGTAGTCTATATGTTCCCATAGACTATAGTCAGGCACAAACAGGGAACAAGATGGAGAAATAAGGAGGAATTGATGGCTAAACGATGAATTAAGCCAAAATACTTAGGAAAAGTCACTTAAGCCTAAGTCAACGAAGAATTAGAATGAAAAGGTGTTAAAGGGGTACTTAATTAATTAATTAATCACTTTAGGAGGAAAAGCGCCTAAATTAAGTGAGGTCAATGGTGAATTATATTGGGAAATATATAAAGGGAGGAATTTGACCTAATTCCTCATTATGCATTGTTATGATTTGATGTTGAGAGTCCCCAGAGGAGGAGGAGAGCCGACCTTACTGTTTTGTGGATTTTTGGAGGAAACCACCACCATTGATCGGTTTCAGTGTTGAGAGACACACCCTAGTCCATCGTAGATACCATCTAGGTATTTCAGTGTACTTTTCAGGAGTATCCATTACAGAGTGCGCAACTCAGCCAGTGAGTGCGCAAGTCAGTTTGAGGGTTTGGAGAGCTGCACGAGATCCGTATCTAGATTGTAGTTTCCTTCCAACCCATTTGAGATCCAGCCAGGGTGCTTCTATTGAGCTATCTATCGTCAGATTCTGATGGTGGAATCTTGCAGATTGACTCATTCATCCATTTAGGGCGCATCTCTTCCAGACAGTCATTTGGTGTTGCATGTAGAGTTTCAGAGAAGATACGGACAAATCCTTCCAACCCATTTCCTTATTTGGTGAGACAATTGTTTTGAGCCATATAGCAGCAGATTCTATTGGTGGAATCCTTTGGGGTGCATCTAGTTCTCTAGGAGGTTTGAAAAACCCCCAGGGGTCCAGATCCAGTGCCTTAGAGACCAGATTCGATATCCGACACTCACACATTTCAGTATAGAGGCCAGGGCACTTCTTTTGGAGTAGTTTCCAGTGTATTTCGACAGTCTGAACTTCCAGGCAATTTTCCCAGCTGGTAGCAGTTACCGTACTTCACCGGAATTGCATATTTTCACCGATCTATCTGTGAATGCATCAGATCTGCCATCATCTTCTGATCACAGGTATTTTTATGTTATTTGATTGTATTCCAGTGCTGATCCATGAGATCTGGTTGACGTTTATATTCTATATTTTCAGTAGGCTATTGTATTTCCTTGCTCGAACTGTATAATACATGATATTGGGCAGTTGATGTTCTTTACTTCTGCATCCATCCTTTATATGTTGTTTAAACCATAAATATGCAACATGCACCTGCAATAACCAACATGCACATGAAATAAACCACATGCACATGCAATAACCATCAAGATCTCAAACATACAACTGAAATGCATCCAGAAACCCCCAGTGTATCAGATCTGCAAGACAGAATAATAGATCAGTAGCAAATATCTTGATCAGTGGGATCGGGGATATTTCAATGGTATCAGACCTTTAGTCCTGCCATCCTGTGACTAAAGACAATGAATACAGTAGAAGAACTAGATGGCAGTGAGCATGTAGGTGACGAATATGTCACTTACAATAGGCGCAGGGAAAGAAGGGATAGGCCTAATTTTCCTCCCTTCACTCCTAGTTCAAAGGAAGAGGAAGATGCACACAGAGAAGTAGAGAGAAGAGCATAGCGTGAGGCCGAGTGTGAAGTAGAGAGGAGGCTAGGTGACAGATATGAGAAACCAGAGGGTAGTGGTAAGGCCCCCGTGGATCTAGACGTAGCCTTCATGCAGGTTATCAATGATATGCTAGATAGTCAGTGGACCATGTCTCAGTCTTTGGCTTAGGTAGCGGATAGACTGGTGATGGTAGACATCCTGAGCACAAAAGCCCCACATGCAACACATGGGAACTCAGGGGAAGGTAGTAGACCCCAGTCACCCACTCGCACATATACCTCTGTGAGTAGGATTCCATGTCCGTTCTTTCCCAATTTCCAGAGGGCATCCCCGGTAGCAGCATAGATACTGATAGCACAGAGACTGCCCACTCATGTAGATGACATTGTAGAGTATTGAAGAGTGTATGCAGCCTTGGGCCATGACTTTCATCAGGATATGACCTTAGTCGAGTATTGTGGACTCAGACTCAGGAACTGTCCTAGAGAGCCACAGAGGGGAGGGAAACAACAGTAGGGGCATAACATTGAATTCATCCAAAAAGTTTGTAAACTCACCATACCTTATTTTGATGGATCATCCAAATGCACCGCCGAATCTTGGGTACAGAAACTCGACACCTACTACAAGTTCAACCAGATGACCGAGTCAGAGGCCATCAGTTTCACCACCCTACACTTGGAGGGTGAGGCACACGAGTGGTGGTATCACAGATTGGTGACATTGGGTCACAATCAAATCACCTCCTACAGAGAGTTCACAAAGAGACTTATGGAAAGATTTTTTAAGAGGGATCCAGAGATCCATTTTAGAGATCTAGCCCAGTTGAGACAAACTGGCATAGTAGAGGCATTCATCTCAGAGTTCCATAGGGTAGAAGTGGTAGTGATAGACATATCTGAGCCCCGATTGGTCATGCTATTCATAGAAGGGATCACGGAACCCTTGAGAGGATGGGTGAAGGCCTATCAGCCTCATACCTTGCAGGATTCCATCCGATGCACTAGAGATTTTGCGGATTCAGTGCCAAAAATTAAACCCTTCACCAAACCCTTTGTACCACAGAGAGACAAGGATCATAAGAATCTTCTAAGGGAATGGACTGGCAAGCCCAAGTTGGATGATGATACGCGATAGGAGTTGATGAGGAAGAAGCTTTGCTTCTCCTACAGTGACCCTTGGGTCCTCAGGCATAGATGCATGGGGAAGGGACAGATCCACTATATTGAAGTGGAATCAGGCAGTGAGGAGAAGGATGCGGATATTCAGGCACCGAAAGACAGTGATTTAGATACTGAGACCACTCATGAGCCAGAGAAGCAGCCGAAGAAACCTCAGATACTGGAAAGGGAACAACCCTAGGAGGAGGGAAAACCTCGTAGAGAGGTGAAAGGGGGTACCATATCCACCCTTTCAGGAGTACCCAGGTACAACACTCTCAAGCTCAAGGGCATTGTACAAGGGAAACACATGATAGCTTTAGTTGATGGTGGGGCCACCCACTACTTCATAGATGCATCCTTAGTAGCCAAGAGGGGGTTACACACAAAGGAGTTTGAGGGATTCCATGTGGCAGTGGCTGATGGATACATGATGACATGCTTGGACATGATCCCTGACTTAGAGGTCAAACTAGGCAACTACACCCTGACTGACACATTCTATGTAATTGACCTATCAGATATTGATGTTGTGTTAGGGGTACATTGGTTATATTCATTGGGGGAGATTGGGTTCAACTATCAGACGTTGACCATGAGCTTCAGAGATGCCAGTGGATCGAGAGTTGTGTTGAGAGGCATGTCTAAAAGGGAACCTCGAGAAGTACCGACAAAGAGGATGGAGCGGATCATTCATCACAGTGATGTGGCTTACGCAGTAGAGTGTTTTATCACCATGCAAAAGGAATCAGAGGGTAGGGAGCAGTACCATCCACAGATCATAGAGCTTCTGGGATGTTATGAGCTAGTATTTGGAACGATACCACCAGGGAGACTGCCAGACAGGGGTTTTGAGAACATGATTGAGTTAGAAGCAGGGGCTACACTGATGATTACAACACCCTATAGGCACCCCAAGAAATTTAAGGATGAAATTGATAAAGCAATTAAAGAATTGCTCGTTGTGGGGCACATCAGGCCGAGCATGAGTCTTTTTTCATCTTCAGTTGTCCTAGTACTGAAGAAGGATGGCACGTTATGGATCTGCATCGATTATAGAGTGCTCAACAAGAAAACGATAAAGAATTGTTACCCCATACCACACATAGATGAGATGATGGATGAGTTACATGGGGCATTCTTCTTCACTAAGATTGATCTACACTCAACATACCATCAAATCAACATCAGGGAGCAAGACATTGAGAAGACAAAGTTCCGATGTCATTTCAAACACTTTGAATTCTTGGTCATGTTGTTTGGACTGACCAATGCACCAACCACTTTCTAGTCTTGCATGAACCATATATTTAGAGGACAGTTGAGGAAGTACCTTCTGGTATTCTTCGACGATATATTGATCTACAACAAGACATGGGATGAGAATTTAGCACATTTGAGGAAGGTCTTGGATATTATGCAGGCACAATCTTTATATGCCAAGGAATCCAAATGTGAATTTTGCATGAGGGAACTATTGTACTTAGGGCATATCATCAGTGGGAAGGGAGTACAGGTTCACCAGGAAAAGATCAGGGCCATTATGGATTGGCTAATGCCCAAGAATCTCATGGAGCTAAGAGGATTCTTTGGATTATGAAGTTACTACAGGCGGTTCGTCAAGGGTTTTTCACAGTTGGGAGCACCACTCATAGACTTGACCAAGAAGGGTGATTTTCATTGGACAGAGGAGTTGCAGCAGAAATTCAACAAAATGAAGGAGGTTATGAGCACATGCCCTATTATAGCCCTTCCAGAATTTTCGTAGCTATTTGTCTTAGAGTGCGACACATCAGGGGTGGGGATTGGAGAATTATTGATGCAAGGGGGGCACCCCATTATGTTTGAGAGAATAAATCTCAATTAGTCAGAGAGACTCTATCCTATTTACGACAAGGAGATGCTAGCGATCATGCATTCCTTAACCCAATTCAGGCAGTATCTGGTTGGCAACAGGTTTGTAGTGAAGACTGATCATAACAATCTCAAGTGTTTCCTTGATCAGAAAGACCTCAATGAGAGGTAGAAGAAGTGGGTCTCAAAGATCCAATCCTTTGAATTTGACATTGAGTATGTCAAAGGAAAAAGGAATATCGTGGAAGATGCCTTGTTCAGGAGGCCAGCAGGATGTTCGATGATGGACATTTGTACAGATTGGAAAGCTCATTTGTTGGTGGAATACTCAAAAAACAAATTTTCTTGTGAGATGATGGAAGGACAAGTGATTGATGATAGATATCGAGTTCTTGATGAAGTCATTTTCTACAAGGACCAGATCTACTTGGTTCCAGAATCCACCCTGGAGGGGAAAATTATGAAGGTATGTCATGATTCGCCTACAACAGGACATCAAGGGTACTTCAAAACATATAGGCAGATCAAGGAGAGATTCTCATGGAAGGGTCTCAAGGATGATGTGTTGAAGCACATACGAGAGTGCATGACTTGTCAGCAGAACAAGTCCAAGCAGACACACCTCGCAGGGCTACTACAACCTCTACCAATTCCAGAGGAGAAATGGGAGAGAATGTCCATGGATTTCATTACAGGCCTCCCTAGAGTGCAGGGCAAGGACTGTATATTTGTGGTGGTCCACAGACTAACCAAATTTGCACATTTATTCACCATACTCATGGACTACAAGGCCATACAGGTAGCAAAGTTGTTTTTCAGGGAGGTATTTCGGTTGCACGGGTTACCTAGGCAGATAGTCAGTGATAGGGATGGGTGCTTCATCAACGCATTTTGGCAGGATATTTTCAGATTGACAGGCACAGAGCTAGCCACAAGTACCAGCTACTACCCACAAATAGATGGGAAAACAGAGATCATCAACAAATGGGTGGAAGGGTATCCGAGGAACTATATGGGGGTGGGTAGAAATGCACTTGGGTGATATGGTTACATATGGGTGAGTATTTCTTCAACACAACTTACCATATATCTATCAGGATGTCACCATTCAGGGAATTGTATGGATACGATGCACCCTCCTTTATAGAGACTGTGTTTGGGGACAACAGGGTCCTGGGGGCCAAGGATTGGGTGGAGGAGAGTCAGAGGATTCTTCAATCAGTAAGGGAGAACTTGCAGTCATCTCAGAATCAACAAAATATATATGCAGACTAACACAGAGTTGAGTGCAGTTTTGACGTAGGGGATTTGGTTTTTCTGCGATTACAACCATACCGACAATCCTCCTTGATAAGGAGCAAAGAAGAGAAGCTAAAGATGAAGTTCTATGGGCCATACAAAGTCATCAGGATTATAGGTGAGGTGGCATATGATCTAGAGATACCGGAAGGTATCAAGATTCATAACATCTTTCACGTCTCTTGCTTTAAAAAGGCCGTGGGACAACAGGTTAGCATTTCAAAGGAGTTTCCACCCTTGGATGAGGAAGGTCAGCTGGAGCTAGTGCCAGAGGAGGTACTAGAGCAGAGAGAGTGTAGATTGAGGAGTAGGATCATCAGAGAGTGGTTGGTCATATGGAGAGGTCTTCTAGTGGAGGATGCCACATGGGAGGGAGAGCATATCTTACATCACCCAGGATTGATGTTGCTTGAGGACAAGCAATCTCGGGAAGGGAGAACTATGATGTTCCGTTCCCAAGAGTAGGCTAGTAGGGAGTGACTTAGTAGTCTATATGTTCCCGTAGACTATAGTCAGGCACAAATAGGGAACAAGATAGAGAAATAAGGAGTAATTGATGGCTAAATGATGAATTAAGCCAAAATACTTAGGAAAAGTCACTTAAGCCTAAGTCAAAGAAGAATTATAATGAAAAGGTGTTAAAGGGGGACTTAATTAATTAATTAATCACTTTAGGAGGAAAATCACTTAGATTAAGTGAGGTCAATGGTGAATTAGATTGGGAAAGGTATAAAGGGAGGAATTTGACCTAATTCTGCATTATGCATTGTTATGATTTGATGTTGAGAGTTCCCAGAGGAGGAGGAGAGCCAACCTTACTGTTTTGTGGATTTTTGGAGGAAACCACCACCATTGATCGGTTTTAGTGTTGAGATACACACCCTAGCCCATCAGAGATACCATCCATGTATTTCACCGTACTTTTTAGGAGTATCCATTGCAGAGTGTGCAACTCAGCTAGTGAGGGTGCAAGTCAGTTTGAGGGTTTGGAGAGCTGCACGAGATCCGTATCCAGATTGCAGTTTCCTTCCAACCCATTTGAGATCCAACCAGGTTGCTTCTATTGAGCCATCTATCATTAGATTTGGATGGTCGAATCTTGTATATCGACTCATTCAACCATTTAGAGCGCAAATCTTCCAAACAAACATTTGGTGTTGCATGCAGAGTTTCAGAGAAGATCCAAACAAATCCTTTTGACCCATTTCCTTATTTAGTAAGACGATCGTTTTGAGCCATATAGCAGCAGATTCTGTTGGTGGAGTCCTTTGGGGTGCATCCACTTCTCTAGGAGGTGTGCAAACTCCCCAGGGGTCTAGATCCATTGCCGTAGAGACCAGATTCGAGATCCAACACTCACCCATTTTATTCTAGAGGCCAGGGAACTTCTTTTGGAGCAGTTTCCAGTGTATTCCGAGTATTTGAACTTCCAGACGACTTTCCCAGTTGGTAGTGGTTACTGTACTTCCACAACCCTTCCTTGAGAATAGGAATAAATTTTGATGAAAATACTCGTCTCCTCCCTAGCGACCCATGGGATATGAGTTTGAACTTCCAAATTCTTAAATGTTGAAAGCTTTGAACTTTTCTTATTGTATCTCATGGATATAAATTTATGAAGTTGTAGTTTACAGTCTATAAACGTTCATATTTTAAATTTTTTGTCAACAAGAAGATAGGGTGTAAATTTTAAATAATGGTAATTACAGAGAAAAGAATTATCGCTTAAATTTCTTGAATGACTACTCTTTGAAATGAATTCAAGAATTAAATTAATAACAATATAAACAATTGGATTAGATTCAAATATTTATGTAATATAATTCAATAATAGATTACAAGTTTAATCACAACCATAGAGATCAACCCTTTTCCCTTTTAAAAGAAGGTTAATTGTTTGTACTAGATTAATGAAATTTTTCTCTCCAAACTTCCACCCAAGAAGCTCCTTTACGATTTAGCCTCATCACTTGATTTTGAAGCGAGAAGTCATTTCTTGACTGGAAGCCTTGCATGGCCCACTGACTTAGCTACCCTAAGCTACCCTCCTTCTCCATGTTTACCTTTTTTGTTTTTCCCTCAACATGTAGTAGGTGAAGCTCTAAGCTAGCACTCCATAGTGGATCTTCGCTCTAGGGCCTTCATCTAGCAAACAAATTCTACCTGGTTTGGATTTTTCCCAGCTCTCTGTTATTACCATTCCACGAGTGAAGGTCGCTCCTCTCACCTTCTTCCACAGTTTGTCCTTAATGAAATATTTCTGAAACTAAGCACTTCTCGAGCAAGAGCCTCCCTCGACATTTATCAGTGAGGTTCCCTCGCATTCCTATCCCTGGGCTTCAGTGTTGAGACTCTAACAGTCATTGGTGAAGTGCATGATTCCGTCATCCATTTTCTTTTCTCCGGTGCAAACAATTTTGTTTAGAAAAATTGTCCTAGATTCCTCTGCCAGGGGTTTCCGATATTTTGTCCATTCAACAATCTGCTTGTCACCTTGCTGAGAGGGTGTGAGATTTTGAATGATATGACAATGATTTTCAGAAGTTATTCAACAAGATTTGCACCAAGAGAATATATTTTTTTAATATACATTTAAAGAGAAGAATCTGAAGATGTTAGTTGCGTGTTACACATAGTTAAAGCGCCCATTGAGTATGAATCCAAGATGTGTGTGTTCCAAGCCTGTCCATTATCTATTGGATAGGAAGAGTGTCTGCCTTGCCTGAGAAATCCAGATACCTTACGGACAAGTACCTCTGATGAATAACGATGATGCTTTACGAGACAAAAGCGTTGAATAGAGTGCTTGACTTGCCTTATCATACCACCCATTGCACCCATTGTGCCACAGTGGAAAACCGAAGGCCACTATTTGTTTTATGAGCAATTTGGCGTGACCATTGATATTGTGATCTAATATTAGGCCCTCTGATCAATGGCTCATCTCTGGCACTTTTTAGATTAAAGGATCAGATCTTCCCCTTCAAAACAACAACTGATATTTCCTTCACGGATTGGCCTTTAGGAATTTCAATTCTCAAACTCCATTTTTCTTCTGCTTCTTTTATCTGGAGCAAAGGATTTGGCGACGAGTGGCTCCTACTGATCGGTGGCTCAGATTCTCTTCGGGCACTTTAGGATTCATCCCTTCGGGACATTTCAATGTTTCTCAATTTAAAACTCCCTAAGTAAAACTCCCGGAGTGAAAAATCTGATGACGCATGGCTCTTGCTGATCAATGAATCATATCTATTTCGGGCCTTCGACCACTTCGGAAAATTTGGTGCTTTGGAAGCTTATTCTCTTCGAGTCTTCAGGACTTCTAATCATTTCTCATTTCAAATTAACTGAAGCTCATTTACCCGAAGGCTTGGATCGACTGCCACCTGACCCCTTTAAGATCAACGATTCATACTCACTTTGGGGCATTTTTCTTTGGCGTTATACTTCACACAAGTTGGCACTCCTGAATGTTGGTGAGTCGTTGATCTAGACTGTTCTGGGAATCTTCGTCATTCAAATATTAAAACTACCTTCTTCTTATGCTTCAATCCTGAAACAAACTGCTAAGAAAGCTGTGCTTTGTGTTCATGGTTGCGGCCTGCACGATCAAGGATTTGGACGACTGGCTGTGAGTTGAGAAAATAGGGAGACCAGTGACTGAAACACAGGATACAAGTGCTTTCCCTTGGATAAAATGGAGGGGCTTGGGGCCAAGATTTCACTCAGGTAAGATATTTAAGGAAAACCAGGGCGCACAAATGAACAAGGGAAAACATAGAACGATTTACAAGTCGAAATGGGAAAATATTAAGATTTGGTTTGTGAAAAGGATAGAGACGGGGCAAGAATACAGACTCGGGTATATCGACACACACCTATGGCCCTGAAAACCCTATGTGATAACATTTGGCTCCACAGGGGATGCAATGCTCCCTGGGAGCTGCCAAGAACGCACAGTTATAGTGCCTTAGTTGTTGGGCTATGGAGTCTAGCTAAAAACTTCTGCTGAATAAAGTGGGGAGATATGTACACTACTCTACTAAAAATGAAAACAAACACATGGGCTCCAGAAGGAGCTTATTTATGTACACTCCTAGACTAACTGATTTTTACAAAGTGATAGGTGAAAGTGAACTTCCACCAGAGCCAATGAAGTAACCTCCTAACTGAAAACTTATTTACTCTGTCACTGATCAAATACAGATAATGAAACTATGACAAAAAAAGATTACATTTTTCATCTCTCCTCCTAGTGTTGAAGGCAAGATAAAGTTGGAGGCTTCAATACCTAGAAAAAAAGCAACTCCATGTACTCCCCTACAGGGTCATAAAATAGGGGACGAAACTTACTAGGTTGGTAACATAAAACATGCTTTGTCTTATAGCTGCTCACATCCAGATGAATATCTATGGAAAGCATAGGTGAGTGAAAGGTTGATGTAGGCTTCTTATGCACTTCCTCTTTGTCTGCTCTGATAACGTCAGCTAGCTGAAGGTAAGAAATATCTTCATGTATATCAATGACCGGGTGCTTCTCCCTAACATGATCCTCAGTGTCTTATGCGGGCCCAAGATGGTTGATTTCCACCCAATGCTTTTCCTTACTGAATAAAGGAAAAGGATCTATAGTATGGTATTGGAAATCCTTCATATCCACATCCAAATATGATTCATAGCTGTCATACACAGGCTGGCTACTCCCAAAGTCAACAAAATGTAAGGCATCGATCTTCTCTTCTTCATATAAGTACTCATCAAATATGGGTTAGCGCAGAACCCTTTTATCTTGCAAAGAAAAATGAGTGGCCTCTTGATTCTTCTCTTCAATCCTAGGTGAAAATAAATCATGGGAAAACTCTTCAAGGAAAAGAGAAGAATCATCCTCCACAATTATCTCTTCTTTTACAACTGAGACAACAGGTGCATTAGGGGATTAATATGATAAATCTATGGATATGCAATCATCAACACTATCAACACTCATATCTGGAAGGCCTTCTTCTCTGAAAATAGAAAGAGAAAAGATTTCATCCACATTTTCAAAATACTCATTTCTATCCTCACTTTCTCTTTAAATAAGATCTTCACCATACTCATTACACGAGGAAGACTCTATCCTCTGTTGGATGTGTAATGCAAACTTCTTACAACAGTCATCCAAAATAAGATGATACAGGTAAATATTCTCATAATATGAATTAAAAGCATCGTGAAAATCCTTCAAAGAATGGATACTAGCAGCAGGGAGAGATTGACACCATTCATGAGCATCTTCCTCTAAAGAAAATTTGAACATCTTGATCAACACATACTCATGAAAGAAGCCATGTTCAATCATGCATATATGAAATTTTAATAAGTGCTCACCGGGATGGTCATGCTTGCTTCCTCTGAATCTCAGAAGATAATCATCCCATTCATTTATAGCCGACACTAGATGTGGATAACCAACGATGTCTGAGAAATTGAAGGGGGGAAATCTCCTGGCCAGGATAGCCTCCATATCCTTTTGATTTGTCTCCCTTCAGTGGAGTCACCAATAGATTCTGCACAGTTGATTTGCCATGGTGAAAGATAATCATTCATAACTATGTGTCCAGCTTTAGTTCACCATCTAAAGCTGGCTCTCTGCAATGTCGTTCTTCCCAGAGAGTTTTCAATCTGGGATAACAACAAAAACCTTCTTGAGAAACCTTTCCTTTCTTAATAATCCTCTCTAGGTTAGATTCAAGTGTAGCCAGAGGCAGCTATGGAGTAGACCTCGTGTGTCTGCCCTTCAGAGACACAATTTAAATAGTGGAGTCACTAGGTGCAAGTTGCAATCTTGAATGGTACTGATATCTAATGCACCTTAAGAATTAGAGCTTCTTTGTCATTCTATCCCAATGAAAAGTCTTCAATTCGTCCCCGACAATGGTGAAATAAATGTTAGCACTAGAAGTAACCCTCGGATTAAATATAAGGTAAGCCCAATACCCATCAATTTATATAGTAAATGTAAATGAGTTTTAAGAGGCCAAATGGAGAAGACTCAATGAAAATGATGTTCTAACTCGAAAATTTGGACTGGTATGCGGATGAAATTGAGGTCTTGGATCAACTTCAATGAGTAAGTTGGAGTAAAGGTGAGTAGGAGGAAGAATTTGGTGAGAAAAGTGTAGAGGTCTTCCGTGAATATCAGGCCTTCCAACATCCTAAGGAAGAAAAACTTAAACACAAGATCCTCTTGGATTCAAATTTCAGGGAAACTGAAAGAAATCATAACAACATTATAATCAAACATTCATCATAATACAGTCACAACAATCCATGCAAATCAATCAATCATGAACTTTCTCAGTATCATAGGAAAATAAGATGGAGTAAGAAGGTTGACTTAGATTAATCAAGAAGTCTCAAATGAAGACATAACCAAAGAACCAATGTTCTTCATCAAAATATTACAATAGCAGGGAGCCTAGCTCAACCATTCGACCATAACAAAATATCAAAACTGAGTATATATACTCAGAACTATTGCAACTACCATGAGCAGGATCAGACCACTACATTCAAAGTTTTCATTCGGTTCTTGCTCTGTTAGACTGTGCAGGTCTTCTCATGTCAGACGTGATCTCGCCTTAGTTATGTGCTTTGCAGGAAAATCTGTCTAGAACGAAGCTTCGGATTGACAATCTAGACTCACAGTTATTCTCAGCATGCTTTCCATTTATGGTGTGAGAGGAGGTCTCAACCACCGCTCCCATTTCCATTAACTACCTTCATTGGAATCAGGACGAGGCATGACACCCATGAATGTTCCAAGCGATGCCCACAAATTCTTCTAGTCAATCTTGATGCCTTGAGGCCAAGAATATCTTCTTTTGTGACCAAATACGGGTGCTTTCAGCATTTCGCGTAGCTCCTCTCCATTGCTCCATATTCAATGTGACCTAGGTCCATTACCCTATCCAATTGCGTGATTTCGGGCACTACCAAGGGTGGTCTGAAAGAAAACCACTTTTGTCACCGCCATGCATCCCTTTCTAAAAACCACGGTTATGATTGTAGCCCACCCCTAAGATTTTAAAATGTGTTCATCTTTCGAACTTGCAATTTGGCATGATTGTTGATATTGCGATCTAAGATTAGGCACTCTAATCAATGTCTCAGCTCTAGAATTTTTTATATTGATGGATCAGATCTTGCCCTTCAAAAAAACAATCGAGATTTGCTTCGCGGATCGGCCTTCGAGAATTTCAATTCTCAAACTCTATTTTTCTTCTATTTATTTTATCTGGAGTGAAGGATCTAGCAATGCGTGGTTCCTACTTATCGACAGATCAAATTCTCTTCAGGCGCTTTGGACTTTGGCCCTTCAGGACTTTCCAATGTTTCTCAATTTAAAACTCCTGAAGTAAAAATATCGGAGTGACAGATCTGATGACGTGTGGCTCTTGTTGATCAATGACTCAGTTCTATTTCGGGCCTTCAGCCACTTCAACAACTTCAAAAAAATCGGTTCTTTAACATTTTCATCTCTTCGGGTCTTTGGGACTTCTAAGCATTTTTCATTTCAAATTTCTCGAAGCTCATTTACCCGCAGGATTGGATCGACTACCACCTGACCCCTTTAAGATCAACGATTCATACTCACTTTGGGGCCTTTTTCTTTGGCCCTATACTTCATGCAAGTTGTCACTCTCGAATTCCCATGAGCCATTGATCTCGACTATTTTGGGAATATTCATCATTGAAATATTAAAATTGCCTTCTTCTTATTCTTCAATCCCAAAACAGACTGCTAAGAAAGTTGCACTTTGTGTTCATGGTTGCAGCCTGCACGATCAAGGATTTGGACGATTGGCTGTGAGCTGAGAAAATAGGGAGACCAATGACTGAAATAGAAGATGAGAGTTCTCTCCCTTAGAGAAAACAGAGGGTCTTGGGGCCAAGATTTCACTCAGGTAATATATTTAAGGAAAACTAGGGTGCGCAAACGAACAAGGGAAAACATAGAACAATTTACAAGCCGAAGGGGGGAAAACTTAAGATTTGGTCTGTGAAAAGGATAGAGATGGAGCAAGACTACAGACTCCGGTATATCGACACACACCTATGGCCCTGCCAACCCTATGTGATAAAATGATCCATTATGGATCATGCCTCCCCACTAAATACCTTTTGTTCCTCCAAAAGGATACTAACCAGTCATCAAGTACGAGATAGGCCATTGGACTTGTTCTCTATCTTTAAACTTTGTCCTGTGCACCTGTCTCATCATGATCAATTATAAAACAACCATGATAACTGACAGCATATTGCTAGCCATTTGTACTCTATCACATCTTACTGAAGTCACTACCATCCATGCTGACAACATTACTAATGATAACATCATAAATATGAATGCAAATGAGCTAATATGTTTGTAATACTTGCACGACATTAGCTTATCTTGAAGCAAAGTGTGATTGATATTCCACTCTAAAATCATCTCATGTTCTTGCGTAAGATCAATTGCTTGATTTGGGACAATTATAGGTGTGTTTCTTGCATGAGATTCCTTTCTTAATTGTTCCATTGTTTGAAGAGATTGATTTTTTTTTAAGTGATGAGCATGTACAACATATTCTTTGCTTGCTTTGATTAAATGATATTGATTGTGTTCCCTGTAGAATATTTATTTTTGATAATACAAGTAAGGATTTCCTAATAGCATTCCACATTCATTGAGTGGCACCACATCACATGTTACCTCATCCACAAACTTAGATGAAATTGCAAACTTTAATGTGCATTGCTTTGTTATGTGCAATTTATGATTGTTGCTTATCCATTTAAGTGAGTAAGGCTTATGATGCATCTAAGTGTTTAATCCAATTTTCTTAACTAGTTCCTCTAAAATCAAGTTAGATTGAGATCCACTATCTATCAATGGGTTGAACTTAGTATGTCTCATTATGACCCTTATGTGAAACAATTTAATTCTAGAATCAAATCCATCACCAATTTTACCTGTCAAACCAACCGATGATATTTTAGATTCATCTCCTAAATCCGATCCCAAGTCTGTTGGTAGTGTTGCTCCTGTAACTGTTTCCCTCCCTTTTCTCTCTTTGAACCACTTTGGTCTCTTCTTGGGATGCAATTTCTAGCAATGGTCCTAATCATGCCATTCTTTCTTGCAATGCTTGCAAGAGAGCTTCTCTTCCTTTCTTTACACTGAATTTTCCTTCTTGCCATTCCACTTCCTTTTGTCCTCTTTTCTTGAAGATGATTCCCCTGATACACCAACTCCTATTTTCCCTGCCTCAATGTATGTTGCTTGAACAGAAACCTCATCAAGATTAGTATGTCCAAACATAAATACAGTGTTACGAATATGTGCAGGTAAACCTCCTATATACTTCATAATATTTTCTTGGGTATTTAATGGAATGTCTAACATTAATGCCATCTTGTGAAATTCATCTATGTATTCATGCATTGTTTGTCCTTTTCTTAGTTTAAGACCTTTCCATTCAATTAAGGAATTCTCTTTATAACCGAAAGGATAGAATTTCTTTCTAAGTGCAGAAACAAAAACTTGCCATGATGGAAATACATTACTCACTTGTTGTGTGCCATTTTGCAACTTGCTTTTCCACCAGATGAGTGTTGTGCCTGCAAGTCGAAGCGATGCTAATTTGATTTGAGTTGCCTCATCCTTGATTTGTTACACACTGCAATAAACATCCATTTGTTTGACATAGTTATCAAGCCTCTTTGCATTGACTTCACCATCATACATGGGTAATTCAAATTTCACATTAAGCTTAAGTAAAGGCATTTCTTGTTTATGTTTATGGGAATGCTTTCTTGTGGTGGATTTGGAACTTGTACTTGAAGAAAAAGAAGTTGATGGAGAAGAAGGAGGTTAAGGAGGAGTTTGAGGAGGATCCTCTCCTTATTCACTTTTGACCTTTGAATATTCACCTAGAATCGGTCTCTTCCGTTCCAAGTAATCCTCATATAGAACCTTCATGATCTCCAACATGGCGAATAAAGTCTTTCAAAACTCTTTCTCATCATGAGAAAGTCCCTCTTCTGATGCCATCTTCTCACTTTGAGAAGTTATCTTTCTCAATCCAATCTCAGGATTCTCTTCAATAATCTCTCCTTTACCATGATTCATCTTTTCCCCGGTAATCATGCAAACTAAAAAAACCAACCGTCAACTAGCTCTGATACCACTTGATCCAAAAGGATCTTTTAAAGACAATGGTTGAGTTTTAAACATGTGTTCTTTAACCATTTAGGAATTTGATGAAAGAGGAAATATTAATGATGAAACATATCATCCATTAAACATATACATATCTGGAAATGAGCATAAAGAAACAACAAACCATAAACAACAAAGTTGATAACGGATTTCGACAATCTCGCCTACATCTTTGAGCCTTTGTCTCAGTGGGTGAGGATATCTTATTTATGTTCAAAGATTCAAAAGTACATTATATCAGTACCAAATGGCTGACAAATTGATATGTCTGTATTATGCTAGATCTTAAGAACCCATCACAACTGATGGCACTAAAAACAGATGAACAAAACTCCCAAAAATGGCCTACAAAGTTGCTCTCCTCAATGGCTTCCCTGCATAAAAATGGCTTTGGATTTTCAATTTTTCATCATTTTTCTGTTATGAACCTCCCCAATGCTGCCAAGAACATTTTTTTTATCTAGGCTTTAATTTGGCAACAAAATCCCAACTTCCCCCCAAGATCTGGCCTCAAAAATGGCCCAAGATCCTCCAAAAACGGATTAAATCTCCCAAAACTCCTTCAAAAATCACTAAAAATCATAATATATGACTAAAAACCTAGTAATTGGCAAAATATAAGGGTGCATCCCCCTTCACGCGAACCCCTGGTCATATGGGCATCCTCCATGTGGCCCTGGGCTGGCTGGCGCATTGGTCTAGCCCTTAAGTCTCGGCCTCTGGTCGTTTGTATTGCCATATGGCCTTGAGTTATGATTCCATGCTCTCAAACTGTTTAAGACCTCGTTCGATCAAATCCTGGTTATCCACCCTAGTTAGGTGGCTAGCCCAACTGATCGACGCTAACCCCACTTAACTCTGTGTTAAGGATTGAGTCTGGGTCATATGGTGATATGCCACGCGATTGGGGGCTAGGATCCAATATAATCCTCGTGCCAATGTATAAAGGAGTGGGTTCATATGAATTGGTCATATGGCATTGTGTCAGGGCTGGGGCTAGGCCCCAGCCCTTACTCTGCCCGAAATACAACATAACAAACTTTAATTATAAACTTTGCACCATAGGGGTTAAGAACTACCAATGGGTGGGATGGTAGCTCGGCCCTGCCAAACCTTTCGCTCAGACCAGAGGTCACGGGTTTGACTCCTCGGGAGTTGTAACACCCTGTTTCCCCCAGTTTGTAAAAATAACTGGACTAGCCCAGAACTATGGCAAACTCAGAAATGTGAACATGTGATGTGAATGGACCTTGTGGAAAAGGTCGATGAATGTGAATAACATTACAAATTTATATTGCAGGACTGTTGAGAGGGGATATTCTGAAAAAGAGACCACGATGGCTGTAAAGAGGTGGTGGAAGGCACCTGGAAAGGTGGTGTTAACTTCCACTGAAAATCAATACCATATTTGGACTTCACTGGCTCGGAGAACCAAAAGAGGCTCGCTGGCCCCAAATTTAATGTCTTGCAGGCTAGTAGGTAGATGGCTCCTTAGGAATTAATGAGGGATGGGGAGGTGAACCACCCATCCGTAAGAGTCGTCAGGCCTGACCAGCGTGAGAGAAATCGCACCACACACAACCTCGAAAGAGGATAAGGTGTGGGGGAGAAGTTATTGGGGGTAGACGCGAGGGGAGGAAGAGAACTCTGGCGATATGCAGAGTGGGTGACAACATAGAGGAAGGAGAGTAACCTTCGCTCCTAGTCACTAGAAAACAAAGACGCAGTCTCACAGCATTGTGGTCTCAGCTCGGGGGTGGCTAGTGGTAAATCCATTGGGAGTCGTTGAGCCTACGGTTGGGTGGAAACAAGCACCCCTCTCAACAGTTGCATAACCCCTAGTGTTACTTTCTGATAAGTGTTTTGCCTTTGACATATTGAAATATGTATATGTATGCTGACATTTATGATCATAAGCTGTGAAATCATGAATGACTTCATTATAAGAATGTATGTATGGTATCTTGATCAATACTGGTAGTTGTATGTTTATATGGAAAGACTACGTGTGGCTTATGCTCTCTTAAATTGTTATTTATATGCATGTTGATCTAATTCATACTTCACGCCTGGTTCTCGGGAGAAAGAGATACCCTTAACTTCCTTGGATAGTTCCCTGGGTAAACCTCCCCATAGAGAAACCCTTCTATAAAATCCTATCAAGAACTTGGAAAAAGGACGTGAAGGCGCAAGGCCTTAAGAAATCCCTGATAAGTATTGAATCGATGGACGAGTTCCCATCGGGAGATCGGTGGTCACTCATGACCGTCAGATAAGAGGAAGAACCTGGAAAGTTAAGTGTCTTAACCTTGATAGGTGGTGATCAACGGATGAGATTCCGTCGGAAAATCTGTGGTCAATCATGACCGTTAGATTTGGTAGGAGAAAGTAGGATGTTAAGTGTCATACCCCTGTGACCTTTTTCATCTTCGTGGGTAGCGAAGAGATTGAGATCGTAGATCCCCAAGGTCCATGAGAACATCTGGGCCGTTGAAGTTTCCCGTCCAGGAAGCCGTGGGAGAATGCACAAGTTAGGAACCTATCTGAACCGTCAGATCTCGGCTGGAAAACCTTACAGTCGTTGGATCTGTTAGGAGATACCCGAGGGGTAAACCCCCAGTGAATAAGGGCGAAAGCCCCGAATTGGATTTGGGTCGTCTGATTAAAGGAGGCCACGTGTCGTAAGATTACCCATTTCGAGAAATCAAGAATTGGGAACTTGGGAATTCTGAGGACAAGAGATCGGGACATTCCATTGTGGAAACCCCAAGCTAAGACCTGGACCGTCCGATTTAAGGAGGCCACATGTCGTGAGATTTCCCAGTTTGGGAAATTAGGAATCGCAAACTCGGGAGTCCTAGTGACGAGAGATCGGGACTTTCAATGGTGGAAAACCCGAGACATATTTGGACCGTCCGATTTAATGAGGCTACGTGTCCAGAGATTAACCACATCGGGAAACTGGGGATCGAGAATTCGGGAGTCCCGCGGTCGAGAGTTTGGACTCTCGTGATGATAAATCCTGATGAATGGACGAGATTCTTTCGAAGGATCTCAGGGTCTATAATGACTGTCATATGTGGGGAAGAGACATAAACTTTAAGTCGGAGCACGAGTGTGCCTTAGGGTAAGTGACGAGCAGATCTAGACGGCCAAAGTCCACCCACCCAGATCTACGGTTGAGGCTTCATTCCGGAGCCCCCTTGTTGTTCTGCCTTTAGCGA
>JZKD02S1084114.1:121658-148675 GCA_000966675.3 Picea glauca | reverse complement strand
CTACTACTACTACTACAAGCTGAAATTTCAGACTTAGAGGGGTCAAAATTTCAAAGTTACATGAGGAGAAAGGTCATCTAGTAAGACAAACTTGTAATCATGGTTTTAAAAGCTATAATAACTTGAAATTAACATAATGTTTTACTAGAATATATGTTTTGGGTGATTCAAAAGGTGTGATAAAGAGAAAATAGAAGAGAATTATAAATAAATACTATTTTTGGCTCACATGGGAAATGGTTCTGCAAATATTAAACACATATTCAACACCTATTAAACCTGTTAGGAGCTCATAATTGACACCAAAGATAATAAAGAGGTGGAAGTTAGGATGTCTTGGTTTGAAGACAAAATTTCAAGCTTACAAGATAATGTGGTAAAGAAGGTTGGCATCATAGATATGATAAGACAAAGAGATTTTGAAGAGTTTAAAAGGGGTCTCCTTGAAGATGACAAATACAATCTCAAAGACTTGAATGGGGTTATTTTTAATGAGGTAAGACTATTCCAATGGTTTGAATCAGTAGGAACAATGTCTCTTAATTTTTAGGAACTTTTTAGGAGATTTTATACTCAAGGAAAGGAAATTGAACTCATAGGTATCCAAGGGAAATCATCCAAAGTGACAATCTCTAACAACATGAAAAATTTGTAAAAAATGGACAACATGGTATAGTTGCACAATTGTTCTAACTAAAAGTTCAAACAGATAAACCCTCCATTCCCTTGGATCTCTAAATATTTATGGTAAATCATTACAAGGTATTTTCAAATATGTCCAAAGTTCTTCCACCTACTTGAGAGCATGATCATGTTATTCACTTACAATCAGGAAGTGCACCACCTAACATCAGACCTTAAAGATATGAATATTCCCAAAAGAGTGAGATTGAGCGTATGGTTCAAGAAATGTTAGAGGCTAGCATCATTAAACCTAGCCACGTTGTTTTCTCTTCACCAGTTCTAGTGATAGTTTGTAACATCCCACTCTTGCACACACCTAATTGGACTTATTCTTTGAGGACACTTGCATGCAAGTGATTTGATTCATTATATGATTGATTGTTTCTCTTATGGATATGATGATGTTAGGATATGATGATATGTTATTTGATTATATATGTGTCAAAAAGTGTTATTGACTAGTTCATCCTAAGTGTGTAGGAGTCGTGACGATTAAGGATGTCGATGGCATCGATGGACCTCCTTGGACTCTAAATCGAGTTAGGGAGTGGACTATTATGGTTTGAGTATTTTGTTATTGCATATGTGACATATGGATGGTATATATGATGTTGCTTATGGATCGCTAACATGTTTCATTGATGGATGTAGACTGACGATAACTTGCTAATCAGACTCACATTTGGAGTAAAGGGGTCATGCACGACAGCCAGAGGTGTTGAGGGAGAGGCGTGGCAGTAGCCCTACCACAACCTACTAGCAATGTTGTCATGGCTTGAACTGTAAGTTAACGATTACCTAGTTCGACAAATCCACGATGTCGTGAGGGTAGAATGAGACAAACGTTCACAAAGATTCTAAGGGGCATGCAATAAGGTAGGGTCCTTATTCCTTAGAGGCTCTTAGTCTCCCACAAGGTCTCCTGACGGAGTATTGACTCCAAGAGTGGATGTCTACCAAAATTAGTCTAAAGACAATTGGAACCCTTGGAGCATGTAGTGCATCTCGAAGGGCACATCGCATAAATGAAACATGAATGAACGCGAGTGGCACCGTTGGAGCACATAGTGAATATTGAAGGGAACGTCGTGGTTTTTAACACTGGTGAGTCAATGAACCTAGATACCTAGGAAAAAATATAGCATTTTTTTTTGGTCAGCCCTAAAAATAAATGTTGCATGAGTAAAGCTTAAAAATTATAAAATTTCCCTTAAAAACAAGTTGCTAAGCCTAGTTGAATTTAACACTAGGTCTAAGTAGGCTATGAGGAGAAAAATTTAATTAAGCAATTAATAAAAGGGGGGGGGGTGAATCAAATTAGAATTAAAAGAGGAGGATTAAATTATTTAAAAGATTAATTGTTGTTTTGTGCAAAACTTGCTAATTTCGAACTTAGACAAAAAGGGGAAATTAATTGCAAAAGGGACGTGGAACATAGAGGGAATCTAGTATATAGAGAACTCTCCTAAAATGAACTCAACTAAGATTTAAGAAAGGCGTGAGTCATTAAGGGAATGTGAGGGATTGAAGGGACATCGAGGAGAATTTTTAGGAACGCTTTTAGAAGGCTGAGGTAAATTGGAAATTTAATTTAATTAATTAAATAAATTTCTAGTGCAACTAAGGGATAGGGTGACAAGTGTACGGGAGAGAATATATCCTAATAAACTTTTAATAAAACTAAATTAATGTGCAAATGGAAAGGTCACTAAGAAGAAATATATAAAAGATATGGCGGAGGAGAGGTATGGGATACGTCTGGTAGGCGTAAGGTTACACTGCCAATATTTTTCTTGACTGATTTTTCTTGTGGGAAAGTTGGGATGCCTAGCTCGGATAGAGAGTAGTAGCTCAACCTTGCGAGGTGATTTGGGAGCTAGCTTATTCTCTAGTTTTGTGAGCGTGGCCCTTTTCGGATCGGGGGGATCAGGGGAAGAATATTACCCCTAGCGTTGGCTAGGAGGTACCAATGAGGTCTCAACGATTAGCAAGCGTGAGAGAGGAGGATCGTTGGCAACCAAAGAACATCATCAAGCCATCCACCAGGTACGGTACGCATGTGTAAATTTTGCATTTGTAATTTAGTTAAATTTATATATATATGGATTTATATGTGGAAGGAATGTGAAATGGAGTTTTGATGTGTTGGGAATTATTTTTGATGTGGTTAGTTTAGAATAACTTAGATGGATGACCTCTCTTGAATTAACTTTCAACCGTTGTCTCCCTTCCACAACCCTTGCTTGAGAGTAAGGAATATTTTTTTATGAAAATACTCGTCTCCTCCCTAGCGACCCACAGGCTCTGAGTTTAACCTTCCAAATTATTAAACGCCAAAAGATTTGAAATTTTCTTAATGTAGCTCACAAATATAAATTTACAAAGCTGTATTTTACAGTCTAGAAATGTTCAAATTTTAAATTGTTCTTGAACAGGAAGATAGGGTGTAAATTTTAAAGAACGATAATTACAATGAAAAACATTATCGCTTAAACTTCTTGAATGAATACTCTCTGAAATGCATTCAGGAATTAAATTAATAACCGTTTAAACAACTGGATTAGATTCAAATATTTATGTAATACAATTCAATAATTCCATACTGGATTGACTACCGTTGAGTATTCCTTGACAACATTTTGATATTTTCTCGGATGACGGAAGATCAGGACAAATGTTTACGCTTGGTACTATAATGTTGAGAGAAAAAAATTTACGGGAAGCAATCGCAAATCTATCGAGGATTCATTGCTTAGGGAATGTTATCTCTGGCGGTGGCATCGTTGTGGATCTAGCAAAGGTAGAGGCTATTGTGGAGTGGCCTACACCGACGAATGTCCCAGAATTACAAAATTGCAGAAGAAGAACAAGAATTATGTGTGGACCGAGAAATGTGTGGAAGCATTTCAAAGGCTCAAGGAGTTGTTGACGACAACGCTAATACTAAATGTCCCTAGCATGGATGAGGGCTTCTTGGTATGCATTGACACATCCAAGGAAATCTTAGACAGAGTCTTTAGGCAAGACAGTCGAGTGATTGCTTACATCTCGAGGAAGTTAAGGAAGCATGAGGAGAACTACACAACACACAATTTGGAGTTGTTATCCAACATGTATGCCCTGAGAGTATGGAGACACTACCTGATTGGATGGAAATTCGAACTAAAAAAATGGACCACTGTGGTTTACAACACCTTTTTATGAAAAATGGCTTGAACACGCGGAAAAAGTGTTGGTCAAAACTGCTTTTCGATTACAATTTTGAGATTTCCTACTTAAAAGGAACAATGAACAAAGTGGTAGACACATTGAGTCGGATACCACGCATAGTATCAGTGATACCTCTTCAAACGAATCTACGTGAAAAGATTCTAACTACAACGCGCCGCTCACTAGTATAAAGAGGGTAATAATTTTTCGGGCAAGATACCATGTTGGTACCATTATTGAGGGATATACTATGGACAACGACAAATCTTTGATATATAATAACTGTAATTACTTATATCCCAATGACGAATTGAGAAATTTTGATCTTATGCGAAGCTCATAGATCAGTGTACATGGCTCATCTAGGAGTCATGAATATGAGGACCGACCTTAATCCATTATTCTTTTGGAAGGGATAAAGGCGGACATCGTCGACTGCATGGAAAGATGTCTAGAAGGTCGAAAGGTGAAGGCTGAACATAGACATCCAACGGGATGTGATGTCCCATTCCCAAGAGTAGGCTAGCAGGGAGTGACTTAGTAGTCTATATGTTCCCGTAGACTATAGTCAGGCACAAACAGGGAACAAGATGGAGAAATAAGGAGGAATTGATGGCTAAACGATTAATTAAGACAAAATACTTAGGAAAAGTCACTTAAGCCTAAGTCAATGAAGAATTAGAATGAAAAGGTGTTAAAGGGGGACTTAATTAATTAATTAATCACTTTAGGAGGAAAAGCGCCTAGCTTAAGTGAGATCAATGGTGAATTATATTGGGAAATATATAAAGGGAGGAATTTGACCTAATTCCTCATTATGCATTGTTATGATTTGATGTTGAGAGTTCCCAGAGGAGGAGGAGAGCCGACCTTACTATTTTGTGGATTTTTGGAGGAAACGACCACCATTGATCGGTTTCGGTGTTGAGAGAGACACCCTAGACCATCGAAGATACCATCTAGGTATTTCACCGTACTTTTCAGGAGTATCCATTATAGAGTGCGTAGCTCAGCCAGTGAGGGCGCAAGTCAGTTTGAGGTTTTGGAGAGCTGCACGAGATCCGCATCTAAATTGTAGTTTCCTTCCAACCCATTCAAGATCCAGCCAGGGTGCTTCTATTGAGCCATCTATCGTCATATTTTGATGGTGGAATCTTATAGATCGACTCATTCATCCATTTAGGGTGTAGCTCTTTCGGACAAACATTTGGTGTTGCATGTAGAGTTTCAGAGCAGATCAGGACAAATCCTTCCAACCCATTTCCTTATTTGGCGAGAGATCGTTTTGAGCCATATAGCAGTAGATTCTGTTGGCGGAATCCTTTGGGGCGCATCCAGTTCTCCAGGAGGTGTGAAAACCCCCCAGGGGTCCAGATCCAGTGCCTTAGAGATCAGATTCGATATCCGAAACTCACCCATTTCAGATTAGAGGCTAGGGAGCTTCTTTTGAAGTAGTTTCTAGTGTATTCTGATAGTCTGAACTTCCAGACGATTTTCCCAGCTGGTAGCGGTTACCGTACTTCACCGAAATTGCATATTTTCATCGATCTATCCGTGCATGCATCAGATCTGCTATCATATTCTGATCATGGGTATTTTTATGTTATTTGATTGTATTCCAGTGCTGATCCATGAGATCTGGCTGCCGTTTATATTCTATATTTTCAGTAGGCTATTGTATTTCCATGCTCGAACCGTATAATACATGATATTGGACAGTTGATGTTCTTGACTTCTGCATGCATCCTTTATATGTTGTTTAAACCATAAATATGCAACATGCACCTGCAATAACCAACATGCACATGAAATAGCCCACATTCACATGCAATAACCATCAAGATCTCAAAGATACAACTGAAATGCATCTAGAAACCCCCAGTGTATCATATATGTAAGATAGAATAATAGATCAGTAGAAAATATCTTGATCAGAATAATAGTCCTGCTAGCCTGTGACTAAAGACAATGAATACAACAGAAGAACCAGATGGTAGTGAGCATGTAGGTGATGAACATGTCACTTACAACAGGCGCAGGGAAAGAAGGGATAGGCCTAATTTTCCTCCCTTCACTCCCAGTTCAGAGGAAGAGGAAGAGGCACATAGAGAAGTAGAGAGAAGAGCTGAGCGCGAGGTCGAGCGCGAAGCAGAGAGGAGGCTAGGTGATAGATATGAGCAACCAGAGGGTAGTGGTAAGTCCCCCGTGGATCTAGACGTAGCCTTCATGCAGGTTATCAATGATATGCTAGATAGTCAGTGGACCATGTCCCAGTCTTTGGCTTAGGTAGCGGATAGACTGGCGATGGTAGACATCCCGGGCACACAAGCCCCACATGCAACACATGGGAACTCAGGAGCAGAAAATAGACCCTAGTCACCCACTCGCACATATACCTCTGTTAGTAGGATTCCACGTCCATTGTTTCCCAATTTCCAGAGGTCATCCCCAGTAGCAGCATAGATATTGATAGCATAGAGAATGCCCACTCATGCAGATGACATTGCAGAGTATCGAAGAGTGTATGCAGCCTTGGGCCATGACTTTCATCAGGATATGACCTTAGTCGAGTATTGTGGACTCAGACTCAGGAACTGTCCTAGAGAGCCACAAAGGGGAGGGAAGCAGCAGTAGGGGAATAACATTGACTTCATCCAAAAAGTTGGTAAACTCACCATACCTTCTTTTGATGGATCATCCAAATGCACCGCTGGAGCTTGGGTACAGAAAATAGACACCTACTACAAGCTCAACCAGACGACCGAGTCAGAGGCCATCAATTTTTCCACCCTACACTTGGAGGGTGAGGCACATGAGTGGTGGTATCACAGATTGGTGACATTGGGTCACAATTGAATCACCTCCTACAAAGAGTTCACAGAGAGACTTATGGATAGATTTTATAAGAGGGATCCAGAGATCCATTTTAGAGATCTAGCCCAGTTGAGACAAACTGGCACAACAGAGGCATTCATCTCAGAGTTCCATAGGGTAACAGTGGCAGTGATAGACATATCTGAGCCCCGATTGGTCATGCTATTCACAAAATGGCTCACAGAACCCTTGAGAGGATGGGTGACGGCCTATCAGCCTCATACCTTGCAGGATGCCATCCGACACACTAGATATTTGACGGATTCGGTGCCAAAAATTAAACCCTTCACCAAACCCTTTGTACCACAAAGAGACAAGAATCAGAAGAATCTTCTAAGGGAATGGAAGGGAAAGCCCAAGTTGGATGATGATACACGACGGGAGTTGATGAGGAAGAAGCTTTGCTTCTCCTACACAGACCCTTGGGTCCTCGGGCATAGATGCATGGGGAAGGGACAGATCCACTATATTGAAGTGGAATCAGGCAGTGAGGAGGAGAATGAGGATATTCAGGCACTGACAGAAAGTGGTTTAGAGACTGAGACCACTCATGAGCCAGAGTAGTATCCGAAGAAACCTCAAATACCGGCAAGGGCACAACCCCGGGAGGAGGAAAAACCTTGTACAGAGGTGAAAGGGGGAACCATATCCACCCTTTCAGGAGTACCCAGGTACAACACTTTCAGGCTCAAGGGCCTTGTACAAGGGCAATGCATGACAACTTTAGTAGATGGTGGGGCCACCCAAAACTTCATAGATGCATGCTTATTAGCCAGGAGGGGGTTATGCACATAGGAGTTTGAGGGATTCCATGTGGCAGTGGCTGATGGATACACAATGACATGCTTGGACATGATCCCTGACTTAGAGGTCAAACTAGGTAGCTACACCCTGACTGACACATTCTATGTAATTGAACTATCAGATACTGATGTCGTGTTAGGGGTATAGTGGTTATATTCATTGGGGGATATTGGATTCAACTATCAGATGTTGACCATGAGCTTCAGAGATGCCAGTGGATCAAGAGTTGTGTTGAGAGGCATGTCTACAAGGGCACCTCGAGTAGTACCGACAAAGAGGATGGTGCGTATCATTCATCATGGTGATGTGGCTTATGCAACAGAGTGTTTTATCACCACGCAAAAGGAATAAGAGGGTAGGGAGCAGTACCATCCACAAATCAGAGAGCTTCTGGGACATTATGAGCTAGTATTTGGGCCGATACCACCAGGGAGACTGCCAGACGGGGATTTTGAGAATATGATTGAGTTAGAGGTAGGGGCTACACCGGTGATTACAACACCCTATAGGCACCCCAATAAATTTAAGGATGAAATTGAGAAAACAATCAAAGAATTGCTCTCTATGTGGCACATCAGGCCCAACATGAGTCCTTTTTCATCTTCAGTCATCCTGGTACTGAAGAAGGATGGCACATTACGGATGTGCATCGATTACATAGTGCTCAACAAGAAAACGATCAAGAATCGTTACCCCATTCCACGCATAGATGAGATGATGGATCAGTTACATGGGGCATTCTTCTTCACTAAGATTGGTCTACACTTAGGATACCATTAGATCAACATTAAGGAGCAAGACATTGAGAAGACAAAGTTCCGATACCATTTCAAAAACTTTGAGTTCTTGGTCATGCTATTTGGACTGACCAATGCACTAGCCACTTTTCAGTCTTTCATGAACCATATATTTAGAGGACAGTTGAGGAAGTACCTTCTGGTATTCTTCGACGATATATTGATCTACAACAAGACATGGGATGAGCATTTAACACATTTGGGGAAGGTCTTGGATATTATGCAGGCACAATATTTATATGCCAAGGAATCCAAATGTGAATTTGGCATGAGGGAACTACTGTACTTAGGGCATATCATTAGTGGGAAGGGAGTACAGGTTCACCAGGAAAAGATTAGGGCCATTATGGATTGGCCAATGCCCAAGAATCTCACAGAGCTGAGAGGATTCTTTGGGTTATTAGGTTACTACAGGGGGTTCGTCAAGGGTTTTTCATAGTTTGGAGCACCACTCACAGACTTGAACAAGAAGGGTTCTTTTCATTGGACAAAGGAGTCGCAACAGAAATTCAACAAAATGAAGGAGGTTATGAGCACATGCCCTGTTATAGCCCTTCCATACTTTTCTCAGTTGTTTGTCTTAGAGTGCGACACATCAGGGGTGGGGATTGGAGAAGTCTTGATGTAGGGGGGGCACCCCATTGTGTTTGAGAGAAGAAATCTCAACGAGTCGGAGAGACTCTATCCTATTTACGACAAGGATATTCTAGCGATCATGCATTCCTTAACCAAATTCAGGCAGTATCTGGTTGGCAGCAAGTTTGTAATGAAGACTGATCATAACAATCTCAAGTGTTTCCTTGATCAGAAAGACCTCAGTGAGAGGCAGAAGAAGTGGGTCTCAAAGATCCAAGCCTTTGACTTTGACATTGAGTATGTCAAAGGAAAAAGGAATATCATGGCAGATGCCTTGTCCAGGAAGTCAGTAGGATTTTCGATGATGGACATTTGTACAGATTGGAAAGCTCACTTGTTGGTGGAATACTCCAAAAACAAATTTTCTTGTGAGGTAATGGAAGGACAAGTGATGGATGATAGATATCGAGTTGTTGATGAAGTCATTTTCTACAAGGACCAGATCTACTTGGTTCCAAAATCCACCCTAAAGGGGAAAATTTTGAAGGTATGTCATGATTCGCCTACAACAGGGCATCAAGGGTACTTCAAAACATATAGGAAAATCAGGGAGAAATTCTCATGGAAGGGTCTCAAGGATGATGTCTTGAAACACATATGAGAGTGCACAACTTGTCAGTAGAACAAGTCTGAGCAGACACACCCCACAGGGCTACTACAACCTCTACCAATTACAGAGGAGAAATGGGAGAGCATTTCCATGGATTTCATTACAGGTCTCCCTAGAGTGCAGGGCAAGGACTTTATATTTGTGGTGGTCGAAAGACTGACCAAATTTGCACATTTCTTCACCATACTCATAGGCTACAAGGCCATACAGGTAGCAGAGTTTTTTTTCAGGGAGGTATTTCGGTTGCACGGGTTACCCAGGTAGATAGTCAGTGATAGGGATGGGTGGTTCATTAATGCATTTTCGCATGAGATTTTCAGATTGACAGGCATAGAGATAGCCATGAGTACCATCTACCACCCACAGATAGATGGGTAGATAGAGATCATCAACAAATGGGTGGAAGGGTATCTGAGTAACTATGTGGGGGGGTAGCAACACACTTGGGTGAGATGGTTGCATATGGGTGAGTATTTCTACAACACAACTTACCATATGTCTATCAAGATGTCATCGTTCAGGGCATTGTATGGATACGATGCACCCTCCTTTATAGAGACTGTGTTTGGGGACAATAGGGTCCTGGGGGCCAAGGATTGGGTGGAGAAGAGTTAGAGGATTCTTCAATCAGTAAGGGAGAACTTGCAGTCAGCTCAGAATCAACAGAATATATATGCAGACTGACACAGAGTTGAGCGCAGTTTTGACGTAGGGGATTTGGTTTTTCTGCGATTATAGCCATACCGACAATCCTCCTTGAAGAGGAGTAGAGCAGAGAAGCTGAAGCTGAATTTCTACGGGCCATACAAAGTCATCAGGAGGATAGACGAGGTGGCATATGAGCTAGAGCTACTGGAAGGTATCAAGATTCATAACGTCTTTCATGTCTCTTGCTTTAAAAAGGTTGTGGGACAATAGGTTATCATTTCAAAGGAGTTTCCACCCTTGGATGAGGAGGTTCAGTTGGAGCTAGTGCCATAGGAGGTACTAGAGCAGAGAGAGTGTAGATTGAGGAGTAGGATCATCAGAGAGTGCTTGGTCATATGGACAGGTCTTCTAGTGGAGGATGCCACATGGGAGGGAGATCATATCTTACATCACCCAGGATTGATGTTGCTTGAGGACAAGCAATCTCAGGAAGGGAGAAATATGATGTCCTGTTCCCAAGAGAAGGCCAGCAGGGAGTGACCTAGTAGTCTATATGTTCCCATAGACTATAGTCAGGCACAGACACAGAACAAGATGGATAAATAAGGAGGAATTGATGGCTAAACGATGAATTAAGCCAAAATACTTAGGAAAAGTCACTTAAGTCTAAGTCAACGAAGAATTAGAATGAAAAGGTGTTAAAGGGGGACTTAATTAATTAATTGATCACTTTAGGAGGAAAAGCGCCTAGATTAAGTGAGGTCAATGGTGAATTAGATTGGGAAAGGTATAAAGAGAGGAATTTGACCTAATTTCACACTATGCATTGTTATGATTTGATGTTGAGAGTTCCCAGAGGAGGAGTTGAGCCGACCTTACTGTTTTGTGGATTTTTGGAGGAAACCACCACCATTGATCGGTTTCAGTGTTGAGAGACACACCCTAGCCCATCAGAGATACCATTTAGGTATTTCACCATACTTTTCAGGAGGATCCATTACAAAGTGCGCAGCTCAGCTAGTGAGGGTGCAAGTCAGTTTGAGGGTTTGGAGAGCTACACGAGATCTGTATCCAGATTGCATTTTTCTTCCAACCCATTTGATATCCAGCTAGGGTGCTTCTATTGAGACATCTATCATCAGATTTGGATGGTGGAATCTTGTAGATTGTCTCATTCAACCATTTAGGGTGCAGATCTTTCGGAAAGACATTTGGTGTTGCATACAGATTTTCAGAGAAGATCCAGACAAATCCTTCCGACACATTTCCTTATTTGGTGAGGCGATTGTTTTGAGCCATATAGCAGTAGATTTCGTTGGTGGAATCCTTTGGGGAACATCAAATGCTCTAGGATGTGCGCAAACTGCCCAGGGGTCTAGATCCAGTGCCTTAGAGACCAGATTTGAGATCCGACACTCACCCATTTCAGTCTAGAGACTAGGGCACTTCTTTTGGAGTAGTTTCCAATGTGTTTCGATGATTTGAATTTCCAGATGATTTTCCCAGCTGGTAGTGGTTACCATACTTTGTCAGAATCGCATATTTTTTCCGATCTATCCATGCATGCATCATATATGCTATCATCTTCTGATCACGGGTATTTTTATGTTATTTGATTGTATTCCAGTGCTGATCCATGAGATCTGGATGACGTTTATATTCTATAGTTCCAGTAGGCTATTGTATTTCCATGCTCGAACCGTATAATACATGATATTGGGCAGTTGTTGTTCTTTACTTCTGCATGCATCCTTTATATGTTGTTTAAACCATAAATATGCAACATGCACCTGAAATAAACAACATGCACATGAAATAACCCACATGAACATGCAATAACCATCATGATCTCAAACATACAACTGAAATGCATCCAAAAACCCCAGTGTATCAGATCTGTAAGACATAATAATAGATCAGTAGCAAATATCTTGATCAGCGGGATCAAGGATATTTCACAGGATTTATATGGACACACGCTATTTTGGAATAGACATGGGAGTTCATTTTGACGAAGTTCACTGTTGAATTACTGCTAACGCCAAGGAGGCATGAACCGATTGTCGTGACAGTTGACACTCTGATGAAGAGTTCACATTTTATCCCTGTGCATACGACGCATCAAGAGACAGGTGTAGCTAGAGTTTATAGCAGCAATATTTTGAGACTGCTAGACGTACCAAAGGAAACATATTTGATAAGGGATTCGATGTTTACAAGAATATTTTAGATGAGTTTCCCAAGAGGCCTTGGGAACACCACTAAAATTTAGTACAACATGTCGTTGAGATAGACAGGCTGACCAAAGGAACGACCCAATTTGGGAAGGTTGCATTGCATATGTGTGTGTTGGACCAAAAGAAACATTGGGAATAGTTATGGTCACTGGCCGATTTTGTGTGCAACAACTTCCATCAAACAACCATTAAGATGGGACCATTTGATTTTCTTTATGGGAGACCATGTCAGACGCCTTTGAGTTGGGATCGACTCGAGGATGGGGTCCTGGTAGGACTAGAAGCAATCCAAGAATTGGAAGAACAATTACAAACAATACGAAAGGGGATGGAAGAAGTGCAGGATCGACAAAAGGGTTTGTCGATCCACATCGCATCGACCATAATTATGAAGGGCCTAACGACTAGTCATGCCTCATTGTTTGAGGCATTGCGTGATGTTTTTCTTGTATCTGTGTGTGACTTTAGGTCAGTGATCCCATGCATGATATTGACTAAGTTCTTGGCATATGTTGGGAGAGGGTGTGCTCATAGCGGAGCCAATAAGAATTTTGGACCATCGCATTCGACAGTTACGACGTCAAATTGTCATTCATGTCAAGGACTAGTGGGACGATTATAGTCCACACTTGGCTACCTGGGAGGATGCATATGATATGCATCATCATTTTCCATTTTTTTGGATGGCCAGACCTTTAGATATTGTCAGATACTTTATTTATGCATTTATATACTGTGAAACTTAGGGAATAAGTTTAAAACAAGAGGGGGTGTATGTAACAACTCACTCTTGCGCACACCTAGTTGTAATTATTCTTTGAGGACACTTGCGTGCAAGTGATCTGGTTCATTATATGATTGATTGTTTCTCTTATGGATTATGGTGATGTTGGGATATGATGATATGTTATTTGATTATATATGTGTCGACATGTGCTATTGACTGGTTTCTCCTAACTGTGCAGGAGTCTTGACGATTAACGATGTCGATGGCATCGATGGACCTACTTGGACTCCAAATCGAGTCAGGGAGTGGACTGTTATGGTTTGAGTATTTTGTTATTGAATATGTGATATATGGTTGGTGTGTATGATGTTGTTTATGGATCACTGACATGTTTCGTTGATGGATGAAGACTGGTGATAACTTTCTAATCAAACTCACATTTGGAGTAAAGGGGTCATGCACGACAACCAGAGGTGTTGAGAGAGAGGTGTGACAACATCCGTACCACAACCTACTAGCACTATTATCATGGCTCAAACTGTAGGTTAATGATTACCTAGATAAAGGGATCCACAAAGTCATGAAGGCATACTAAGGCAGTCGCTCAAGAAGATTCTAAGGGGTGTGCAATAAGGCAGGGTCCTTATTCCTTAGAGGCCCTTAGTGTTCCACAAGGTTGCCTGATGGAGTACTGAAGCCAAGGGCAGACGTCTACCAAAATCAGTCAAAAGGTGAGTGGCACCCTTGGAGCACATAGTGCATCTTGAAGGGCATGTCGCATAAATGAAACATGAATGAAGGCAAGTGGCATCGTTGGAGCACGTAGTGCGTCTTGAAGGGCACATCACGTTTTTTAACACTGGTGAGTTAATGAACCTAGATACCTAGAAAAAAATATCTCATTTTGTTATGGTCGGCCTTAAAAATAAATTTTGCATGAGTAAATTTTAAAGATTATAAAATTTCCCTTAAAAACAAGTTGCTAAGCCTAGTTGAATTTAAGACTAGCTCTAAGTAGGCTATGAGGACACAATTTAATTAAGCAATTAATAAAAGGGGGGAGAATCAAATTATAATTAAAAGGGGGGGGAATCAAATTTATAATTAAATGGAGGATTAAATAATTTAAAATATTAATTGTTGTTTTGTGCAAAACTTGCTAATTTTGAACTTAGACAAAAATGGGAAATTAATTGGAAAAGGGATGTGGAACATAAAGGGAATCTAGTATATAGAGAAATTTCCTAAAATGAACTCAGCTAAGATTTAAGAAAGGCATCAGTCACTAAGGTTATGTGAGGGAATGACAGGACAATGAGGAGAATTTTTAGGAATTCTTTTAGGAGGGTGAGGGAAACAGGAAACTTAATTTAATTAATTAAATAAATTTCTGGTGCAACTAAGGGATAGGGTGACAAGTGTATGGGGAGAATATTTCCTAGTAAAATTTTAATAAAACTAAATTAATGTGAAAATGGAAAGGTCACTAAAAATAAATCTATAAAAGAGATGGCAGATGAGAGGTATGGGAGATGTCTCACAGGCATAAGGTTACGTTGCCGATATTTTTCTTGACTGATTTTTCTTGTGGGATTTGGGATGCCCATCTCGGATAGAGAGTGGTAGCTAGATTATTATCTAGTTTTGTGAGTGTGTCCCCTTTGTGGCTCGGGGGGAAGGGGGAAGAAGAGTACCCCTAGCGTTGGCTGGGAGGTACTGGTGAGGTCTCAACAATTAGAAAGTGGGAGTGAGGAGTATCGTCGACAGCCGAAGAACATCATCAAGCCATCCACCGTGTACGGTATTCATGTGTAAATTTTGCATTTGTAATTTAGTTAAATTTATATATATATGGATTTATATGTGGAAGGAATCTGAAATGGAGTTCTGATGTGTTGGGAATGCTTGTTGATGTGGTTAGTTTAGAATAACTTAGATGGATGGCCTCTCTTGAATTAACTTTAAACCGTTGTCTCCCTTCCACAACCCTTCCTTGAGAGTAAGGAATAAATTTTGATGAAAATACTCGTCTCCTCCCTAGCGACCCATGGGATATGAGTTTGAACTTCCAAATTCTTAAACGTTGAAAGCTTTGAACTTTTCTTATTGTAGATCATGGATATAGATTTACGAAGTTGTAGTTTACAGTCTATAAACGTTCAGATTTTAAATTTTTTTTCAACAAGAAGATAGGGTGTAAATTTTAAATAACGATAATTACAGAGAAAAGAATTATTGCTTAAATTTCTTGAATGACTACTCTTTGAAATGAATTCAAGAATTAAATTAATAACAATTTAAACAATTGGATTAGATTCAAATATTTATGTAATACAATTCAATAATAGATTACAAGTTTAATCAGAACCATACAGATCAACCCTTTTCCCTTTTAAAAGAAGGTTAATTGTTTTTACTGGATTAATGAAATTTTTATCTCCAAACTTCCGCCCAAGAAGCTCCTCTACGATTTAGCCTCGTCGCTTGATTTCGAAGCGAGAAGTCATTTCTTGACTGGAAGCCTTGCATGGCTCACTGACTTTGCTACCCTAAGCTACCCTCCTTCTCCATGTTTACCTTTTTTGTTTTTCCCTCAGCATGTAGTAGGTGAAGCTCTAAGCTAGAAAGCCATAGTGGATCTTCATTCTAGGGCCTTCATCCAACAAGCAAAGTCTACCTGGTTTGGATTTTTCCTAGCTCCCTTTTATTACCATTCCACGAGTGAAGGTCACTCCTCTCACCTTCTTCCACAGTTTGTCCTTAGTGAAATATTTCTGAAACTAAGCACTTCCTGAGAAGGAGCCTCCCTCGACATTTATCAGTGAGGTTCCCTCACATTCCTATCCCTGGGTTTCAGTGTTGAGACTCTAACAATCATTCGTGAAGTGCATGATTCCCTGATCCATTTTCTTTTCTTCGATGCAATCAATTTTGTTTACAAAAATTGTCCTGGATTCCTCTGCCAGGGGTTTCTGATATTTCATCCATTCAACAATCTGCCTGTCGCCTTGCTTAGAGGGCGTGAGATTTTGAATGATATGACAATGCTGGTCAGAAGTTATTTAACAAGATTTGCACAAAAAAATTTTTTTTTTTAATATACATTTAAAGAGAAGAATCTGAAGACGTTAGTTGCGCGTTACACATAGTTAAAGCGCCCATTGAGTATGAATCCAGGATGTGTGTGTTCCAAGCCTGTCCATTATCTATTGGATAGGAAGAGTGTCTACCTTGCCTGAGAAATCTAGATACGTTATAGACGACTACCTCCGATGAATAACAATGATGCTTCAGGAGACAAGAGCGTTGAATAGAGTGCTTGACATGCCTTATCATACCACCCATTGCGCCCATCGTGCCACAGTGGAAAACTGAAGGCCACTGTTTGTTTTATGAGAAATTTGGCATGACCGTTGATCTTGGAATCTAAGATTAGGCCCTCTGATCAATGTCTCATCTCTGGCACGTTTTAGATTAAAGGAATAGATCTTCCCCTTCAAAATAACAACCGATATTTCCTTCACGGATTGGCCTTCAGGAATTTCAATTCTCAAACTCCATTTGTCTTATGCTTCTTTTATCTCAAGCAAAGGATCTGGCGATGAGTGGCTCCTACTGATCGACGACTCAGATTCTCTTCGGGCACTTTAGGCTTCGACCCTTCAACACATTGCAATGTTTCTCAATTTAAAACTCCCGAGGTAAAACTCCTGGAGTGACAAATCTAATGACATGTGGATCTTGTTGATCAATGAATCATATCTATTTTGGGCCTTCGACCACTTCGGAAAATTTGGCGCTTTGGCAGCTTCTTCACTTCGGGTCTTCGGGACTTCTAATAATTTCTCATTTCAAATTTCCCGAAGATCATTTACCCGAAGGCTTGGATCGATTGCCACCTAACCCCTTTAAGATCAACGTTTCATACTCACTTTGGGGCCTTTTTCTTTGGCGTTATACTTCACGCAAGTTGGCACTCCTGAATGTTAGTGAGTCGTTGATCTAGAATGTTATGGGAATCTTCGTCATTGAAATATTAAAACTACCTTCTTATTATGTTTCAATCTTGAAACAAACTGCTAAGAAAGTTGCGCTTTGTGTTCATGGTTGCAGCCTGCACGATCAAGGATTTGGATGACTAGCTGTGAGCTGAGAAAATAGGGAGACCAGTGACTGAAACACAGGATGAAAAGTGCTCACCCTTGGATAAAACGGAGGGGATTGGGGCCAAGATTTCACTCAGGTAAGATATTTAAGGAAAACCAGGGTGCACAAACGAACAAGGGAAAACATAGAATGATTTACAAGTCAAAAGGGGAAAATATTAAGATTTGGTCTGCGAAAAGGATAGAGACGGGGCAAGATTACAAACTTAGGTATATTGACACACACCTATGGCCCTAAAAACCCTATGTGATAACATTTCTCTCCACAGGGGATGGAATTCTCCCTGCGATCTGCCAAGAACGCACAGTTATAGTGCCTTAGTTGTTGGGCTATGGAGTCTAGCTCAAAACTTCCGCTGAATAAAATGGGGAGATATGTACACTACTCTACTAAAAATGAAAACAAACACATGGGCTCCAGAAGGAGCTTATTTATGTACACTCCTAGACTAAATTATTTTTACAAAGTGATAGGTGAAAGTGGACTTCCACCAGAGCCAGTGAAGTAACCTCCTAACTGAAAACTTATTTACTCTGTCACTAATCAAATAAAGATAATGAAAATATGACAAAAAAATGATTACATTTTTCATCTCTCCTCCTAGTGTTGAAGGCAAGATAAAGTTGGAGGATTCAATACCTAGAAACAATGCAACTCCATGTACTCTCCTACAGGGTCATAAAATAGGGGATGAAACTTACTGGGTTGGTAACATAAAAAATGCTTTGTATTACAGCTGCTCACCTCTGGATGAATGTCTGTGGAAAGCATAGGTGAGTGAAAGGTTGATGCAGGTTGCTTATCTACTTCCTCTTTGTCTGCTCTGATAATGTCATCTAGCTGAAGGCAAGAAATCTCTCCATGTATATCAATGAATGGGTGCTTCTCCCTAACATGATCCTCAGTGTCTTCTACGGGCCTGGGATGGCTGGTTTCCACCCAATTCTTTTCCTTATTGAATAAAGGAAAATGATATATAGTATGGTCTTGGAAATCCTTCATATCCACATCAGAATCTGATTCATATCTATCATACACAGGCTGGCTACTCCCCAAGTCAATAAAATGTAAGGCAGGGATCTTCTCTTCTTCATCTGAGTACTCATCAAATATGGGTTAGCGCAGAACTCTTTTATCTTGCAAAGAAAAATGAGCGGCCTCTTGATTCTTCTCTTCAATCCTAGGTGAAAATAAATCATGGGAAACCTCTTGAAGGAAAAGAGAAGAATCATCCTCCACAACTATCTCTTCTTTTACAACTGAGACAACAGGTGCATTAGGGGAATAATATGATAAATCTATGGATATGTAGTCATCAACACTATCAACACTCATATCTCGAAGGCCTTCTTCTTTGAAAATAGAAAGAGAAAAGATTTCATCCACATTTTCAAAATACTCACTTCTATCCTCATTTTCTCTTTCAATAAGATCTTCACCAGACTCATTACTTGAGGAAGACTCTATCCTCTGTTGGATGTGTAGTGCAAACTTCTTACAAAAGTCATCCAAAATAAGATGAGACAGGTAAATATTCTCATAATATGAATTAAAAGCATTGTGAAAATCCTTCAAAGAATGGATACTAGCAGCAGGGAGAGATTGACACCATTCACGAGCATCTTCCTCTAAAGAAAATTTGAACATATTGATCAACACATCCTCATGAAAGAAGCCATGTTCAATCATGCATATATGCAATTTTAATAAGTGCTCACCGGGATGGTCATGCTTGCTTCCTCTGAATCTCGGAAGATAATCATCCCATTCATTTATAGCCGACAGTAGATGTGGATAACCAACGATGGTTGAGAAATTGAAGGGGGGAAATCTCTTGGCCAGGATAGCCTCCATAGCCTTTTGATTTGTCTCCCTTCAGTGGAGTCACCAACAGATTCTACACAGTTGATTCGCCATGGTGAAAGATAATCAGTCATAACTATGTGTCCAACTTTAGTTCACCATCTAAAACTGGCTCTCTACAATGTCGTTCTTCCCAGAGAGTTTTCAATCTGGGATAACAACAAAAACCTTCTTGAGAAACCTTTCCTTTCTTAATAATCCTCTCTGGGTTAGCTTCAAGTGTATCCAGAGAAAGCTGTGGAGTAGACCTCGTGTGTCTGCCCTTCGGAGCCACAATTGAAACAGTGGAGTCACCAGGTGCAAGTTGAAATCTTGAATGGTACTGATATCTAATGCACCTTAAGAATCAAAGCTTCTTTGTCATTCTATCCCAGGGAAAAGTCTTCAATTCGTCCCTGATAACGGTGCCAAAAATGTTAGCACTAGAAGTAACCCTCCGATTAAATAGAAGGTAAGCCCAATATCCATCAATTTATACAGCAAATGTAAATGATTTTTAAGAGGCCAAATGGAGAAGACTCAATGAAAATAACGTTCTAACTCGGAAATTTGGACTGGTATGCGCAAAAAATTGAGGTCTTGGATCAACTTCAATCAGTAAGTTGGAGTAAAGGTGAGTAGGAGAAAGAATTTGGTGAGAAAAGTGTAGAGGTTTGCCGTGAATATCAGGCCTTCCAACATCCTAAGGAAGAAAAATTTAAATACAAGATCCTCTTGGATTCAAATTTCAGAGAAACTGAAAGAAATCATAACAACATTATAATCAAACATTCATCATAATACAGTCACAACAATCCATGCAAATCAATCAATCATGAACTCTCTTAGTATCATAGGCAAATAAGATGGAGTAAGAAGGCTGACTTAGATTAATCAATAAGTCTCAAATCAAGACATAACCAAAGAACCAATGTTCTTCATCAAAATATTACAATAGCAGGGAGACTAGCTCAACCATTCGACCATAACAAAATATCAAAACTGAGTATATATACTCAGAACTATTGCAACTACCATGAGCGTGATCAGATCACTACATTCAAAGTTTTCATTCGGTGTCTACTCTGTCATACTGTGAAGGCCTTCTCATGTCAGACGCGATCTCGTCTTAGTTATGTGCTTTGCAGAAAAATCCATCTAGAACGAAGCTTCAGATTGACAATCTGGACTCACAGCCATTCTCAACATTCTTTCCATTTATGGTGTGAGAGGAGGTCTCAACCACCACCCCCATTTCCATTAAATACCTTCATTGGAATTAGGACGAGGCATGACACCCATGAATGTTCCAAGCAATTCCCACGAATTCTTCTAGTCAATCCCGATGCCTCGAGGCCAAGAATATCTTCTTCTGTGACCAAATACAGGTGCTTTCGGCCTTTCATGCAGCTCCTCTCCATTGCTCCATATTCAATGTGACCTAGGGCCATTACCCTATGCAATTGCGTGATTTCAGGTGCTACCAAGGGTGGTCTGAAAGAAACCCACTTTTGTCCCCACAATTCACCATGAACCGCCACGCGTCCCTTTCTAAAAACCATGGTTCTGATTGCGGCCCGCCCCTAAGATTTTAAAACGTGTTCACCTTTCGAACCCACAATTTGGCGTGACTGTTGATATTTCTATCTAATATTAGTCACTCTTATCAATGTCTCAGCTCTATCATTTTTTAGATTGACGGATTGAATCTTCCCCTTCAAAAAAATGACTGAGATTTGCTTCGCGGATCGGTCTTCGGGAATTTTAATTCTCAAACTCCATTTTTCTTCTATTTCTTTTATATAGAGCGAAGGATCTGGCGACGTGTGGTTCCTACTGATCAATGGATCAAATTATCTTCAGGCGCTTCGGACTTTGGCCCTTCGGGACTTTCCAATGTTTCTCAATTTAAAACTCCCAAAGTAAAAATATCAGAGTGACAGATCTGATGACGTGTGGCTCTTGTTGATCAATGACTCAGATCAATTTTGGGCCTCCGACCACTTCAACAACTTCGGAAAATTCGGTGCTTTAGCGGCTTCGGCTCTTCGGGTCTTTGGGACTTCTAAGCATTTCTCATTTCAAATTTTTCAAAGCTCATTTACCCAAAGGATTGGATCGACTACCACCTGACCCCTTTAAGATCAACGATTCATACTCACTTCGGGGCCTTTTTCTTTGGCCCTATACTTCGTGCAAGTTGTCACTCTCGAATGCCCATGAGTTGTTGATCTGGACTATTTTTGGAATATTCGTCGTTGAAATATTAAAACTGCCTTCTTCTTATGCTTCAATCTCGAAACAGACTGCTAAGAAAGTTGCGCTTTGTGTTCATGGTTGCAGCCTGCACGATCAAGGATTTGGACGATTGGCTGTGAGCTGAGAAAACAAGGAGACCAGTGACTGAAACACAAGATGAGAGTGCTCTCCCTTAGAAAAAATAGAGGGTCTTGGGGCTAAGATTTCACTCAGATAATATATTTAAGGAAAACCAGGGTGCACAAACGAAAAAGGGAAAATAGAGAACAATTTACAAGATGAAGGGGGGAAAACTTAAGATTTAGTCTGTGAAAATGATAGAGATGGGGCAATACTACGGACTTGGGTATATCGACACACACCTATGGCCCTAAAAACCCTATGTGATAACATGATCCATTATGGATCACGCCGCCCCACTAAAGACCTTTTGGTCCTCCAAAAGGATACTAACCAGTCATCAAGTACGAGATAGGCCATCCGACTTGTTCTCTATCTTTAAACTTTGTCCTGTGCCCCTGTCTCATCATGATCAATTGTAAAACAACCATGATAACTGATAGCATATTGTTAGCCATTTGTACTCTGTCACATCTTACTGAAGTCACTACTATCCATGTTGACAACATTACTAATGATAACATCATACATATGACTGCAAATGAGCTAATATGTTTGTAATACTTGTACGACATTAGCTTATCTTGAAACAAAGTGTGATTGATCTTCCACTCTACAATCATCTCATGTTCTTGCATAAGATCAATTGCTTGATTTGGGACAATTATAGGTGTGTTGCTTGCATGAGATTCCTTTCTTAATTGTTCCATTGTTTTAAGAGAATGATTTTTTTTTAAGTGATGATCATGTACAACATATTCTTTGCTTGCTTTGATTAAATGATATTGATTATGCTCCCTGTAGAAGATTTCTTTTTGATCATACAAGTAAGGATTTCCTAATACCATTCCACATTCATTGAGTGGCACCACATTACATGTTATTTCATCCAAAAACTTAGATGAAATTGCAAACTTTAATGTGCATTGCTTTGTTATGTGCAATTTATGATTGTTGCTTATCCATTTAAGTGAGTAAGGCTTATGATGCATCTGAGTGTTTAATCCCATTTTATTAACCAGTTCCTCTAAAATCAAGTTAGATTGAGATCCACTATCTATCAATGGGTCGACCTTAGTATGTCTCATTATGACCCTTATGTGAAACAATTTACTTCTAGAATCAAATCCATCACCAATTTTACCTGTCAAACCAACCGATGAGATTTTAGCTTCATCTCCTAAATCCGATCCCAAGTCTATTGGTTGTGTTGCTGCTGTGACTATTTGCCTCCCTTTTCTCTCTTTGAACCACTTTGGTCTCTTCTCGGGATGCAATTTCCAGCAACGGTCCTCATCATGCCATTCTTTCTTGCAATGCTTGCAAGAGAGCTTATCTTCCTTTCTTTCCACTGAATTTTCCTTCTTGCCATTCCACTTCCTTTTGTCCTCTTTTCTTGAAGACGATTCCCCTAATACACCAACTCCTTTTTCCCCTGCCTCAATGTATGTTGCTTGAATAGAAACCTCATCAAGATTAGTAGTTCCAAACATAAATATAGTGTTACGAATATGTGCAAGTAAACCTCCTATATACTTCATAAGATTTTCCTGGGTATTTAATGGGATGTCTAACATTAATGCCATCTTGTGAAATTCATCTATGTATTCTTGCACTGTTTGTCCTTTTCTTAGTTTAAGACCTTTCCATTCAATTAAGTAATTCTCTTTATAACCGAAATGATAGAATTTCTTTCTAAGTGCAGAAACAAAAACTTGATATGATGGAAATACATTACCCACTTATTGTGTGCCATTTTACAACTTGCTTTTCCACCAGATGAGTGTTGTGCCTACAAGTCGAAGCGATGCCAATTTGATTTGAGTTGCCTCATCCTTGATTTTTTTCACACTACAATAAACATCCATCTGTCTGACCCAGTTATCAAGCCTCTTTGCATTGACTTCACCATCATACATGGGTAATTCCAATTTCACATTAAGCTTAAGTAAATGCATTTCTTGTTTATGTTTATGGGAATGCTTTCTTGCGGTGGATTTGGAACTTGTACTTGAAGAAGAAGAAGTTGATGGAGAAGAAGGAGGTGAAGGAGTTTGAGGAGGATCCTCTCCTTATTCACTTTTGACCTTTGAATATTCACCTAGAATTGGTCTCTTCCATTCCAAGTAATCCTCATATAGAACCTTCATCATCTCCGACATGGCAAATAAAGTCTTTCAAAACTCTTTCTCATCATGAGAAAGTCCCTCTTCTGATGCCATCTTCTCACTATGAGAAGTTATCTTTCTCAATCCAATCTCAGGATTCTCTTCAATAATCTGTCCTTCACCATGATTCATCTTTTCCCCGGTAATCATGCAAACTAAAAAGACCAACCATCAACTAGCTCTGATGCCACTTGACCCAAAAGGATCTTTTAAAGACAATGGTTGAGTTTTAAAACATGTGTTCTTTAACCATTTAGGAATTTTATGAAAAAGGAAATATTAATGATGAAACATATCATCCATTAAACATATACATATCTTGAAATGAGCATAAAGAAACAACAAACCATAAACAACAAACTTGATAACAAAGTTCGACAATCTCGCCTACGTCTTTAGGCCTTTGTCTCGGTGGGTGAGGATTTCTTATTTATGTTCAAAGCTTCAGAAGTACATCATATTAGTACCAAATGGCTTAAAAATTGATATGTTTTTATTATGCTAGATCTTAAGAACCCATCACAACTGACAGCACTGAAAACAGATGAACAAAGCTCCCAAAAATGGCCTGCAAAGTTTCTCTCCTCAATGGTTTCCCTGCATAAAAATCGCTTTGGATTTTTAGTTATTCATCATTTTCCTATTATGAATCTCCCCAATGCTGCCAAGAACCTTTTTTTTATATAGGCTTGAATTTGGCAACAAACTCCCAACTTCCCCCCAAGATCTGGCCTAAAAAATGGCCCAAGATCCTCCAAAAATGGACTAAATCTCCCAAAACTCATTCAAAAATCACTAAAAATCATAATATATGATTAAAAACCCAGTAATTGGAAAAATATAAGGGTTCATCCCCCTTCGCACGGGCCCCTGGTCATATGGGCATCCTCTATGTGGCCCTGGGCTGGCTGGCGCATTGGTCTAGCCCTTAAGTCTCGGCCTTTGGTCGTTTGCATGGCCATATGGCCTCAAGTTATGCTTCCATGCTCTCAAACTGTTTAAGCCCTCATTCAATCAACTCCTGGTTATGCACCCTGGTCGGGCAGCTAGCCCAACCAATCGATGCTAACCCCACTTAACTCTGTGCTAAGGATTGAGTCCGGGTCATATGGTGATATACCACGCGATCGGGGGCTATGATCCAATATAATCCTCGCGCCAATGTATAAAGGAGTGGTTTCATATGAATTGGTCGTATGGAACTGCGTTGGGTCTAGGGCTAGGCCGCAACCCTTACTCTTCTCGAAATACAACATAACAAACTTTAAATATAAACTTTGCGCCATAGGGGTTAAGAAATACCAACGGGTGGGCTGGTAGCCCGACCCTGCCAAACCTTTCGCTTGGACCAGAGGTCACAGGTTCAACTCCCTGGGAGTCCATAAAATTTTGCCCAAACTATCCAATGAAGGGGTACCACGTGGCAACCCATGACTAGGCCACGTGATACCATACCATTCATCCAGATAAATACTATGTGTCAAACACTCATTCGATCACCTGTCTGCCCATGTATTTTCCCAATTAGCACACTTTCCACGGCAACCAACTGCCACATGTCGTACGATTGTACGAACCTTGCCACCTCAGCCCATGCCATGTGTCACCCTTGCAGTGGTTCCACATGTCACAATCTGACTCGTCCACCTATCATCTATCATTCCCGGTCAACATGCCAACGCACCACTGCCATGTCACCTATATGCCTATACAGACTTTATGGTCAGCTGCCATGTCAACACTGTACGAACTGTACAATCAGTAAAATTTTTCCTATTTGGAAAAATGAACAGACCGTGATATCTTGCGCATACAACATATGTTTCATCCCGTTCAAGTTTTGTTGGGTTCATATCGATGAGGCCTATGCACACGTCTGTTTTGAAGCCATTCTGAGAAATTTTATTTTTACGCTTTCCTGGACCCATCTTGGTTCGTGGATCCATTCTGGATCAGTAATCCATCTTAGTGGGAGGGCATCGAGGGACTATAGAGGCAGTGAAAGGACTCCCTTGAGATAAGATAATCCAGTTAGGAAGGCATCTGGGAAAGTTGTGGAGGCCCTGGCTTGGTGGTTAGAAAGGGGGGTTTTATGGTTGACTATTTGTGAGGGAGAATGGCATTCACATCAACGCCAATACTAAATGTCCCTAGCGTGGATGAGGGCTTCTTGGTATGCATTGACGTATCCAAGGAAATCTTAGACAAAGTCTTTAGGCAAGACGGTCAAGTGATCGCTTACATCTCGAGGAAGTTAAGGAAGCATGAGGAGAACTACACAACGCACAATTTGGAGTTGTTATCCATCGTGTATGCCCTAAGAGTGTGGAGACACTACCTGATTAGATGGAAATTCAAACTAAAAAAATGGACCACTGTGGTTTACAACACCTTTTTATGAAAAATGACTTGAATGAGCGACAAAGGCATTGGTCAAAACTGCTTTTCGATTATGATTTTGAGATTTCCTACTTAAAAGGAACAGTGAACAGAGTGGTAGACGCATTGAGTCAGATACTAGGCATAGTATCAGTGATACCTCTTCAAACAAATCTATGTGAAAATATTCTAACTACAACGCGTCGCTCATTGGTATAAAGAGGGTAATAATTTTTCAGGCAAGACACCATGTTGGTACCATTATTAAGGGATATACTATGGATAATGACAGATCTTTGATATATAATAACTGTAATTACTTATATCCCAACGACGAATTGATAAATTTTGATCTTATGTGAAGCTCATAGAGTAGTGTACATGGCTCATCCAAGAGTCATGAATATGAGGACCGACCTTAAGCCATTATTCTTTTGGAAGGGATAAAGGAGGACATCATCAACTGCATGGCGAGATGTCTAGAAGGTCAAAAGGTGAAGTCTGAACATAGACATCCAATAGGATGTGATGTCTCGTTCCCAAGAGTAGGCCAGCAGGGAGTGACTTAGTAGTCTATATGTTCCTATAGACTATAGTCAGGCACAAATAGGGAACAATATGGAGAAACAAGGAGGAATTGATGGCTAAATGATGAATTAAGCCAAAATACTTAGGAAAAGTCACTTAAGCCTAAGTCAACAAAGAATTAGAATGAAAAGGTGTTAAAGGGGGAATTAATAAATTAATTAATCACTTTAGGAGGAAAAGCGCCTAGCTTAAGTGAGGTCAATGGTGAATTAGATTGGGAAAGGTATAAAGGGAGGAATTTGACCTAATTCCTCATTATGCATTGTT
>JZKD02S1084114.1:61171-101520 GCA_000966675.3 Picea glauca | reverse complement strand
CTACACTATTTGTGTTTTTTCTTATTATAATACATATGTTACCTTACAAGTGGTATTAGAGCACTTTCCTTTGTAGAAATCATGGAAACTTTTTTCAAGGTAGAGACACGTACTGTCGAAGTATTTAAAGCATACATATCTATCATTCAGTGAGTAAAATTGTGGATGGGGAAGAATACACACAAAAAATATAGAAGATTTCACAGGGTTACTCAAAGAAAACATTTCACCTTGTTGGAAACCTTAATAACCCATGTTGGTACCCCTTGAAGTAGTACCACATCAAACAAAATATATACACAACCACCACTCTCACGTACTGTTAGGTATATCGAGAGCCCCCTAGGTCTCCTAAAACTAGCTCTAGATTAGACAATCGACCACCTAAATATTATAGTTACACTGAGAATAACACTCAGGAAGATACTCACTAGTACTTGGGTAATCGGGTAGTATGAATGAGGGTATGATTGAGCATTTTTAGTTGGTGCCCTAACATATTGGGCCTAGTACTACTATTCGACCATGAATATATATCAGAGAGATATAGTATAGGGAAAACCCTTGTTTATAGGAACTCTGAAAATCTTAACCCTAGGAAAAGAAATAGAACAAAAAAGAAATAGAAGGGATATCTTGTCGTGTAACCCTGCCTCTTGCATTCTAGTTGCAAAATTCCTGCAAATTTTTCTCCAAGATTATAGTGGTCCCGTCGACACCCTTATTTGGGACCTATCTCATTGGATTCCCCTCATCACCCTTATCATTGTGGTACATATCACTTATGAGTATTTTTTCTATGGACCTACATGCCCCTCCCGACACCCTTATTTGGCACCTATCCCATTGAATTCCTCTCTTTTCACTAAGCATCATGGTACCCTTCACTAGTGACCCCTTTTCTGTGCAGACCCACCTACTCCTTTCCCTCCCCAATGGCCCACACCTGGAACCAAGACTTTGATAACCACATCATTTCCTTTGAAAATATCAATGAGAAAACCAGGAAAGATATCTTTGACCTTGCTTCCAACATTGATACCATAAATTCTTGGCTCATCACACTAGAAGAAATTTTATCATCAATGACTCGCTTGAATGCATTGTATCAGTAATCCCAAGAAGAAATGAAAAACTTGACCACAATGTGTAAGAAACCCCAATATCCTCTCTCTTTTTCACCACCTTATAGCCCAAAAGGCACCAAAGCCTCCCATTTTATGTCCTTTCATTCCAACCACTTTTAGAGTGACCTGCATCATTATAGAGTAAAAAGTTGAAAAAATATGGGATATTGGAAGACTTTATAGCTTCCTTTGAGCACCTGGATTTCTACATGAAGGGTATGTTAGATTCCTTTTTAGTGAATGTTTTATTAGTGGAATAAAGGATGAAATTTTTTTCCATGTCCTAATCACTTTCCCCCAAACTTAGTTGGAAGCTACTAAATGAACTAAGGAATAACAACAAGTTATCTCCTCCCAAATATTAAAACCCTCCTTTATTCCTTTCCCTAAACCCACAAATCCCACCCCCCCTACCACTCCACTCAAGATCCAAAAATTAACCCAAGCAGAAATGGATTAATTCCAACTCAAGGATCTTTTCTATAATTGTGAAGACAAATATTTTTTGGGGGACAAGTTTAAGGAACATAAGATTTTTATGTCCATTTTTTAGGATGTTTTTGAAGAAGAGACATATGATTCCTTGTGGCAGATCTACCTGATCCAGTTGATATTACTCCACCCTCTTATCCACTAGAAGTTAAACAAGTGATTTCACTAAATTCCCCCATTGGCTTCTCTACTCCTCAAACCCTCAAGTTAATTGACTGCATTAAGCATTGGAAGATAATCAACCTAGTTGATAGTGGAATCACCCATAATTGTATCATCTTGGATAGTTGGTTGTCATTGATATTATTAAATAGTTGGTTTTCATTGATGTCAACATAAGTGGTTTTCATTGATGTGAAAAAATGTGGTGGGTGCATTCGAATAAGTCTATAATAATCCCAAGAGGCGTGTTCACGAAGCTTGAAGTTATTTGAGGAATAAGGAAATGAAGGATAGTTGAGTCTACACGTATATTTCAAGGCAACAAGATGGGGTAAGGAAAGGGGGTTGTATCCTTCTTCCTGTTGGAGCTAGAGAAAACAGGGAGTTGGATCTTCTTTCAAGTTGGATCCTGTAAATCAGGGGGTCGTAGCCTCCTTCCAATTGGAGCCGAAAAACACAATTAGTTGGAGCCTCCTTCAAGTTAGATCCTATAAATCAGGGGGTTGTAGCCTCCTTCCTATTGCAGCTGGAGAATTCGGGGAGTTGTAGCTTCCTTCAAGTTGGAGTCTATAAATGGGGGGTTGGAGCCTCCTTCTTGTTAAGGTTTAAGATATTATTGATATTCATTTCATTTCATTAGATAACAATAGCATAAATAGGATCACTGAGAAATACACAATCACAAGAGACACGTAATTTATCCTGGGAAACCCTCATGGGGGAGAAAACCCAACAAAAATTCCTTAATATAGATAGCCAATACAATGCCAAGATATAACTCAAACAAATATAGAAAGTCCTCTCCCAATAATGCGTCTCTCTCTCTCTTCTTTCTTTTCCAACTGTAGCTACGAACTTTCTTCTTGATGAAAAAGTGAGTGTGTGTCCAAATGAGGCACTAGCCTCTTTATTTATACAATTATGGCACATGTGGACGGAGGTGTCTTTTCACTAGCAGGGTCGAATTCTTCTTTTGAGTGGTTATAACCACCTTTAATATATTTTGGGGCTGACTTCTTATTCTGCCTATTACAATTAGGTTTTGACCAATCCATAAAAGGAGATTTGGTCATTTACAATAGCCAACATGATCAGTCGACAAAAGGGGATTGATCTAAAGAATAATACATCAATAATAATTAGAATACTCTTTGCAATTACATTATTTCAACACTCTCCCTTAACAAGAAGGGTATTATACAACAACATCAGGCGAGAGAGAGGACAACATCATCAACAACATCAGGTGAGTGAGAGGACATCATTATCAACAACATCTTGAAAAACTGACTGGCATATCTATAAATCATTGGAAGTTTTTTTTTCTCATCATCCACATCGTCATTCACAACGGAGAGATGGAATGATATCATCATTTGTATCAACATGGATTAGTGTAAAACTAATACATCATCATCACAGCATGAGGTTGGTCACATCATCACAGCATGGGGCTGTCACATGATCACAACATGAGGCTAGCACATCATCACATCAATTAAGCTTGCACATCATCACAACAATTAAGCTGGCACATCATCACAACAATTAAGATGGAACATCATCACAACAATTAAGCTGGTACATCATCACAAAAATCAAGCTAGCACATCATCACAAAAATTAAGTTGTCACATCATCACAACAATTAAGATGGAAACACCACACAACAATTAAGCTGGAAACACCACACAACAATTAAGCTGGAAACACCACACAACAATTAAGCTGGAAGCACAACACTAGGCTGGCATATCAACACAACACTACTCCCCCTATCGAGGGAGGTCCTTTCGGACTATACCAAGATTATCTTGAAAGTGCTCAAACTTTACATGAGATAGAGGCTTGGTCAACACATCGGAAACCTGTTCATCCGTGCTAACATATTGAAGCTTTATGGCTCCTCTCGGCACCATGTCACAGATGTAGTGGTATCGGATCTCTATGTGTTTCGACTTGTCATGAAATACAAGATTCTCTGTCATATTTATGTAGCTCTGGTTATCACATAGGATCGTGGTTGCTTCCATCTCTAGGTCGAATAGACCAGTCAACAACTTACGAAGCCATATGGCTTCACAACTGGCAGAACACGCAACAATGTATTCTGCTTCCGCTATGCTGAGATCAATGCTTGATTTCTTCCTACTCTTCCATGAGATCATGGCCGATCCCAAATTGAAACAACATCCTGAAGTGGTCTTCCTGTTAGAGACACTTCCATCCCAATCTAAATCAGTGTACCCACTCAGTGTGAAATCATGATCTCCATCATAGTTGAGACCACAATCTAATGTACCTTTAAGGTACCTCATCACATGTTTTGCAACAACTAGGTGAACATGTCTTGAAAAAACAAATATCCGGTCGGGTGTTCATCGGGTACATCAACGATCCAATGATCTATCTATACACTGTGGCATCAATCAATTCTAACGAAGTGTCGACTAGTAGCTTCAACTTCACTTCCATGGGTGTATTCATGGAAGTTGAAACCACCTAAATATCTAGAATAAAACCTACTATCTCCCCTCACATTGGAAGAATCTTTCAAGCTCAAAAACCAACTAGAAGATGATGTGATCAATAGCTTCATTAAAAACCCAAATGTGGTAATCAACCCAACATGCCAAATGCTAAAAGTTGTTTTAGATAATGAAGCACAGGAAGATTCTTTAGAATAATTGATGGAGCAAAAAATTCCCACTATTGTTATCCATAACAAAAATTCAGTTGAAATTGCACCAAGAAGATTTCTTAATATTAATACCAATTTGAATGAGAAACATCAATTTTTTTTAATTCAGATCCTTTCTAAATATTAGCAGGCTTTTTATTGGGAGTATCCCGACATGAAGGGCATTGATCCCCAACTTTGTACACATCATATCTATATTGAAAAAGATGCCTGACCTATCCGACAACCCCAACAAAGATTGAATCCTCATCTTAGAGATGTTGTTAAAGAAGAATTACATAAACTTTTGGATGTAGATTTCATATATCCTATTTCAGATGACCGGTGGGTCTCTCCACTAGTAATCGTCCCAAAGAAGAATGGGAAGTGGTGAATCTATGTAGACTACAGAGAAATCAATAAAGCTACTCAGAAGGACCACTTTCCCCTACCTTTTATTGATCAGGTTCTTGATACTTTAGCAGGGAAGCAATTTTTCTCCTTCCTAGATGGATTTAACGGTTATAATTAGATTCAAATCGCTTTGGAAGACCAAGATAAAACTACATTTACATGTCCTTGGGGTACCTACACACATAGAGTATTTCCCTTTAGATTATGTAACGCTCCAACTATATTCCAGAGAGCTATTTTAGGCATATTTTCAGATTTGATTAATGAAGGAATTGAAGTTTACATGGATGATTTCACCCCTTATGGCACTGACTTTGATCAAGCTCTAAGAAATCTGGAGAGGGTACTGGAACAATGCATTTCTACTAGACTATGTTTGAGTCATGAGAAATGTCATATGATGATGACTGAAGGTGTGGTACTAGGATGCTATGTTTCTGCAGATGGAATCAAGGTAGACCAAACAAAAATAGAGGTAATCCTTAATCTGCCTACACCTCGTACACAAACCGAGGTACGTAGTTTCCTTGTCTATTTAGAATATTATCGCAGATTCATGGAAATGTTTTCAAGAATAACTGCACCTTTACATGTTTTAACTGGTAATGTGGAATTTTAGTGGTCTGATAAGTGTGTTGTTTCATTTGCAGAACTCAAAAGGATGGTTTCAACAACACCGGTGTTGAGAGGACCAAACTGGAAATTACCATTTCACATCTCTTTAGATGCATGAGATATCTCCATAGGCGTTGTCCTTGGATAGGAAGAAGACAAGAAACCTTATGTTATTTATTTTATTAGCAAAACTCTTACTCCTCCTGAATTAAATTACACAGTAACATAAAATTAATTTTTAGTCGTTATACATGCTATTAATAAATTTCACAACTATATAACAGGTTATCCAGTTATTCTATATACTAATCATTATTCTATTAAATATTTAGCTAAAAAACCTATTACTAATGGATGGGTTACTCAGTGGTTATTACTATTGCGGGAATTCAACATCACCATCAAGGATCTTCCCAGAAGAGAGAATCTCGCTGCATATTTCTTGTCTCACGTACCTAAAATAGATAACTCTTTGACAGTTGAAGATCAATTTCCAGACGAACACTTGTTCATTGTCACTATTAAGACGTCGTGGTACGCTGATGTGGTGAATTATCTGGAATATGGGAAACTACCATCACACCTTTCATCAAGAGAAAGGAAACTAATCGTTCAACACAGTGCACGGTTCACCTAGATTGGTGGATATCTTTTCCACACTGGGTCTAATCTTCAGATCTAAATATGTGTAAGAGATGATGAAATTTACGATGTATTGAAGGTGGGTCATGATGAGCCCTATGGCGGACATTTTGTAGACCGTAGAACTATTCATAAGGTTTTATAGATGGGCTACTATTGGCCCTCAATATTCAAAGACGCAAAGAAATATTTCCAGGCCTGCGACAACTTTCAGAGGATGGGTCGACCAGGCCAAGCTGATGAAATGCCCCTACAAGAAAAAGTAGTGGTGAAAACTTTTGATATATGGGCACCGGATTTTGTTGGCCCCTTCAACCCAAAATCAAATAAAAAAGCTTATATACTAGTTGCAATAGACTATATGACCAAGTGGGTAGAAGCAGTAGCCTTGCCAAATGAAATTGAAGAAGCAGTCATTAAGTTTATCTTTGAATTATTTGTATGCTATTGTTACCTAGGGAAGTAATTAATGACGAAGGGTCACATTTTATGACACATAAAATCATGACTACTCTACACAATTATCACATTAAACATAGAGTTACCTCCCCATACCACCCACAGAAAATTGAACAGGTGGAAAGTAACAATAAAGTCTTGGAGGCAATCTTGACAAAAGCAGCTTCAAGAAACCCTCAAAATTAGGAAGTCGAGCTTCCAAATGCCTTATGGGCCTATTGCACAACATGGCGTAACACTACTGGCTACTCTCCTTATCACCTAGTCTTTGGCAATGAACCTATTTTTCCAATTGAATTTGAGATCGAGACTCTAAGAATGGCCCAGGAAATTGGAATGGATCTTACAAAGGCATACACACAACACTTACAATAGCTCAATGAGTTATATGAAGAACGCATGTTCTCCCTCTAGTGCATAGCTATTATTCAACAACAGAGAGCTAGATGGCATGATAAGCACATCAAGAAGAAATCATTTCAAAAAGGTGATTGGGCACTGTTATAACCCTATAATTTATAGGATCAACTTTTGATTGTAATTTTGTCTCTTTAGTGTTTTTGACTTGCAGATAGTGTTGCATTTAAAAAAAAAAGAAACAGAAAAGAAAAGAAATGAAAAAAAAAACAAAAAACAAAAAGAGGGCGTAAAAGAAAAAGGATAAAGCCCCATGAATTGATAATGACTTGATCCATACAGTTTAAACATGGCCAAGTCTTTTAAATTTAAATATCTAGGATTAGTGAATAAGCTTGGCTAAACTGTCTAACCTTAGCCAAGTAATCAGATTAGTTAGTGAAAATTTTTGACCAAACAATATAATCTTGGTCAAATAGCCCCTAGGTAGAGTATTTTCTTAGTCCAATAGTCTAAGCTGGGCTAAAGGTGAAAATGAGTAGGTTAGGACATAGGTTAGTCAACTTCCTTTCAATAAAACAAGTAAGATGATCGATGAAAATGCATGATTTTTTATGATGAAATGTTTTTCTAACTCCATGGTGATAAAAAGAAAAAGAAGTAGTGCGCAAAACCCATAAAAATTTATTAATCCTAATTTCTACATCATATATTGAATTGTGCCCTGGAGATTAAAGATTGGGTTTAGATCTACGACTGAACTATTGGTGCCTAGATCTACGGATCATAAAAGACTTCGGACCCCCCCCGATTGTTCGACCTTAACGGTGGGGGGGGGGGGGGGTTTCCGAAAAGGTAAGAAAAAGGTGGGCGCAGATCTACGGTTCCCCCACCAGAGCACAAATGGAAAACTCTGAAAATATTTTGGAACCCCCCAATCAGTCAAATTTTAAAGGTAGGGGGGGGCCCAAAAAGATGTTTAAAACGTTCTCTAAGATCTACGATCATCCGATCAGGGCAAAATTGGATGGGCCACAGGAGATTCCATACCCCCCCGACCGTTCTACCTTTAACGATGGGGGGGCGGGGGGGTCCGACATGATGTTTAAAGAACATGCCCAAATCAGTGACTGATCCAGTTTCTCCCAGATCAACGGTCAGTAAGGGATCCCATACCCCCCCCCCTGACCATTCAAACTTTAACGGTTGGGGGGGGGTCTGGAATGAAGGAAAGTCCAGGCGGGCCCCATCCCAATGTTGCATCACCTCATTGCATCCTAACTCCCCCTCTCTAAGAATTTACTACCTACCATTTTTACAACTCATCACCACCATCCCAAGGTATCACATCCCACAACCACTCTCTACAAGTTCCATGTCACGACCCCATCAACACGTCCCATCCATCTAACCGTTACAGGTCATACCTTCCCGTTCACCCCTCAATCACCAATCTACATGTCAATCATCTTCACACCTCAGATGTCCTTCACCTTACCCTCTCATGCTCTAAATGACCTGTTGGCCATTTATGACAGGCTACATACCCATTGTTCATCTGACTTGTCCTTTTTTTCCCAACGAATACCCGTTCACTCAAATTCAACCCCATTTCAGTCAATTCCCATTCCATTCACACTCCCTATGTATCAGAGACTCATTTTCCTTCACCTCTGCAACACGTCATCCATCCAGAGTTTTCGCCTACTAACGTTTGTTCAGTGTGCAGGTACCGGAGGAAATCAATGGCGCCCAAAAGTAAAAAATCAAATGTAGAGGAAAATCCTTTTCTCCCACCTCTTGTCAATCTCGACCGGATCCCATTAGCAGAAAAAGACTATCTAATCTCAAAAACCAAATCTGAATTTGACTTTGCTGAGCTACAGTCGTGGTTCAGAGACACCTGCATCGATCAGAGTGATGAAATCAAGCTTTGGTAGTCAAATCTCCCTCTATATCTTTTTCCCCAAGTCTATCACTTTCCTGAATTCACCCTCAAGTGCCAAGAACAATACCTCCCTGATTAGAGAGCCATAGTATCTTTGTCCAGAGAAACCCTTTTCCTTATTTCACCTGACGCCATCAATCAGATGATGCAAGTACCCATATTTGAACTCCGGTCTCCCCTCACAATTGAAATTCTGACAGTATTGTATCAGAACTTGATGTTTCCCCAAAGAGCACAAATATTCGAGTTGTTCCTTCCACAAGATGCCCAATTCCCTAAGAAGAATCCTCCCTATCACTTGTCCATATTTTCCAAAAAGGGAAATCATATTATCTCCACACTGTGTTCTTTTCTCGGTTACTTCTCAGATGAATGAGTGGTTGAACCTATCTTAGGTTTCCTGTCCATTTTCTCTGCTGAAGAGAAAGTGGCCACCCATTTCAACTATAGTGGTTTCTTGGCTGAGAACGTGCACGACCAACTAGCAAATTTCCCTACAGAAGGCATGTTCCGGTATTCATCAATACTGGCCTACATGTTCATGTTCTATCAAGCAAACAAATTTTCCTTTCACATGTAGAAGATGGACAAGGAAGGAAAACCTCAAGCAGTCACTTTATGGATGTCGCTTCTCAGGAGAGGCTCCACTGAGTTCACTTTTAAACAATTCATTGAGTTGTTTTATCACCCAGTTGTAGGCATGCTTAGTGGAATTCCTGAGCCAAGGATAAATGAGGAGATCCAAAGAGTTCTGCACCTTTCGGATCTCACAAAGACTGGGGACTGGTTCCTATACTAGAATCACACAGAAATCAGAGTGTATGGGTGTGAACTATCTCCATACAAGTTGCCCAAGTATGTGCCTATTCGAATATTCACAATGGATTAAACTCAGATGACATCCATTTTGTGTCTCTAAAGAAAAAACAATAGATACCATTTATCTGCAACAATCGAGTTGTTGGGGAAGAGGCAGATAAATTATTGAGGGAAATGAAATTCAACACCAGTTTTATTTGGTGATATGACCCCAGTGGGATCATTGTAGAGATGAGATCCAAGAACAAAAGTTCACCTTATGCTCACACCCTCAAACCAAAAATTGAAACGTATGTGAACCAGATAGAGTGGGAAGCAAACACTCTGGTAGATACAGAGCCACATGAATCTCCTTCAGTCTCTTTTTCACTGACTACCACTCCATAGGTACCCAAGTAAAAAAGGCCAAGAAAGGATGATTCACCTTCAATCACTGAGGTATCAACATAAATTTTTTAGGTATACAACAAAAAACCCAAAACCACGCATGCCACTCACATGTCTGGTGAGGAAGAGCCCTACTCTACCACAGTGATTGAAAGAAGACAACAGGTGGTGTCAACTTCTTCTTCAAAGAAGCAGACAAAGATAGTTGTGACCACCCAAAATCCACAAGGATCTGTACCTCTAAGAATTTTTGAAAAATATGAAATGATTAAAAAGAAGAACCAGACGTTGACTGACAACACCTAATCTTCATTTTGGAAGCAAACTTCCACAACACAACATCGATTTTTGTCATCTTTTGACACAAAGAAAGGAAGAATGCATCTGGAATTTATGCAAGCACAAGTGTCTCAACCCAAAGAGATCATTGACTACAAAAGGTCAACTATTGTTTTTGACACAAAGCAAGTCCATCCAGTTGATCAAAAGGATTTGCATAGAAAGACTGGAGAAATGTTCTTCTCCACATTAGCACATGCTTCCTCTACCTCAACTAAGTTACATGTATCTTTAAGCAATGTTCAGACGCAATTGAAGTTGGAAAAGATATCCTCTTTTGCAAAAGACAATAGAGTAAAATACTTAGAGGAGTTGGTGTTGAAGATTGGGTATGATCCCTCAAATGTAAAAGTGGTAGAGGAGATGATAAAGAAAAAGAATACTGACATTATATCTCTAAGAAAACAACTGAAATTGCCACCAACAAAAGATTCACAAGACAAAGAAATAGTCGAGGTAGAAAATGAGAAAGAAGAATTGTTGAAACTTATCATGCAGTAGAATGTACAGCTCAGGGAAATGGAGGTAGAGTTGGAAAAGTTATTGAAAGAGAAGGAACAATCGACCCCGATGGAAGTCATTTCATTGAGTGAAGGTCCCATCGTAGAATTCAGTACAACAACTATGCCAACAACTACTACAATATAAATTCCATCAGCAACTCCATTGAAAAAACTGGAAAAAATTGTGGAGCTAGCAAAGTCCATGGAGGAAATGACTCTGCAGGGAACAAAGATCAATAGGATGAAAATGGATATTTAAAGTCTACAGGAACTCAAGGTTTCTTTCCAAACAAGATATAATATTGAGAGGCAAGTATCAGAGAAAATCAAGTAGGAAATACAACATCTTCATAAACAAACAGTGGTAGGTAAGACATTAGCAGAGGCTAAGGAAAATATATGGATAGATATCTCGAAATCCATAAACGAAATTTGTCCCATGGTGCAAATCATGTTCGAGCAACATCATCTGGTGTTAAAGAGTAGGCAGGCCATTGATAGGATAAGAACAAAGTTGGGTGAGATGCCCTCAACAGCCAATGAGATCATCAAGTTTCTGAACTCAAAAACCAAAGAAGATCTAGAAGAACTGAAAGTCGAAGACAGAACATAGAATATCCTCGATGTAAAAAGTGTGTTGACTAAAAAGGGATTAATGTTGTAGTTGGAGGAAAAGGCTCAAAACATGGACATTGGAGTTCGAAGATTTTTTAACAAGATTGAAGACTTACAAAAAAAGGGTCTTCCTAATCTACGTGTCCTAAATGATAAATTAATGACTTTTTCTGATTACAAGAAAAAGATCACCACCATGGCCAAAGACAGTTCCAAGTTTTCAGGGATACAGGGCAGCATCACGGGCAAAGCATTCTTGGAGACTCTGCAGCATGACCTCAACATACAACATGAAATCAAGTACATCTTCCATCAAGCCGACTTTTGCTAAATACACTGAGATGGACGAAGTCTACCACCGACTATTGAAAGTTACCATCCCAAGCACACAAAGATGGGATGAGCTATGCGAATTGATTGAGTAAAGGTAAAGCCTCGTCCATCTCAGCATCCCGCACAGTCAAAGTCATCTGAATGACTCACCAACGGTCTTCCCTGAAATCAGCATGAGAGATTTGACACATCATCATCAGTTACTACATTTCTGCATCTTGTTATCTAGTTAGTTAGACTCAGACTCTATCACGTCCTGATCATTAATGACAGGTTCGTTTGTAACTTTTATTATAAATATTTCCAACTTAGAAGTATCGAGGGTTGTTGATCTTTATGCCCAAGCAAGCTCTAATCGCTGTAATTTTTATCAAGAGGTTATTCCAGTAATACAAAGAGAAGTTTCATAGGATTCCTGCATGTTAATTGTTGGTGAAGTTTCCTTTGTCTGTGTAAAAGTTTTTTCCTTTTTAGTTATCATATTGTATTTCTAAATCTAATCTTTAAAAGAAGTTAAAGTTGCAGAATTTTCCATTGTGTACTCTTTTCTTAATCTTTTATAGATTTAAATGTTTTTCTTTTGATGTTATAACAAATAAATTCTTAAATGATTTTTTGTTTTAACTAGTATCTCACCTTTTTCAGCAATACACCATTTTATTCCCAAAGGATCCAACATTAGCACTATCTCACCCTGTAAAATGAATCTTATAAAAGTTGTCTTTAACCTCTATCTTTTTAAAACAGACCCCATAGCCCAATGAAGCGTAAGTGATATTCAACCATTTCATTTAAAAAAAATACAAACAACTCGGTTATATTCTTTCTACCTAGCCTAAAATATTGAAAATCCAAACAAATCTAAAACTCACAGAGAGATCCCTCTCTGAAACTAGTAGGGCTAGCTCCCAGTTTCGAAGCGGTTGGTTAAGGTTATCTCCGAAAAATTTCTTGTTACCTCACAACAACCTCTTGGAATTTACAGAGTGATAATAGGTGCTTCTCTATGATTCCAAATTTTAGGATTTTCTGCATAAATTATAGACAAGGTGGATGGGACTGTATGAAATCAATGAAGTTCATGATAATGGAACTATCACTTTAGTTACCATCGACGGGTCTTGTTCTCCTTTTCTGGTAACTGGACATCGACTACGACTCTACCATCAACCGCTTTCAAAAGAATCCTTTTTCCAAGAAGTAAGTAATGATTCTACTGTTCATATATTAGTTGGATGGGAAGGTAACCCAACAACTTCAACTTCATAAAATTGTTGTCTTTATCAACACTGTACATATTGTATATAGTTTTTTTTAAGGATTTGATTGATTTTTTATGTTTTTACTTTCTAGGAAAGTCATTATAAAGAGCTTGGGAGAATAAAAAGATAATTGTAATCAATATAATTAGCACTCTTTTCTGTTCATCATTCAGAATTCAAATTTCTCTTATCTCACTTCGAAAAATCCATCGAATATAAACCTTGTTCTACACAGGAGATGAATATGTCATGTTCCACAACAAAAATCCGGGCGACTTCACTAAAACAATGTGCAGCTGTATTAAATATAAAATGAATCCGTGGCACTACAAACCATCCAATACTTCGATCATTGAATAAACCTACCCATAAAAAAATTAAATGAATTTAGTTGATGACTAATCAATCCTAGATTCACTAAAACAAAAATGGTTGTGGGAGGTATCCAATTACTTAATTAAATGGTTGAATTTTGAACATCATCATTGTCATTCATTCGAATGTAACAACTATTGCTCCCTTTGTTGTGATTGTTGTCCCTTTTGCACGGTAGTATCATTCATTTGAACATAACAACTGGCGTTCCCTTTGTCGCGGTTGTCGTTCCCTTTTGTGCGATCATATCGTTCATTTGAAAGTAACAACTGTCGTTCCCTTTGTTGTGATTGTCATTCCTTTTTGCGCATTTGAATGTAAACAATTGTTGTTCCCTTTGTCGTGATTGTCATTCCTTTTTTTGGGTAGCGTCGTTCATTAGAAAGAAACAACTGTTGTTCCTTTTAGGGTTGTTCTTGTTGTTGTTCCTTTCCTTTGAAAGTAATAATTTTTCACCAACAACAAGTCCTTCTGATACGTTTAGCCACTCATTTGGGTACGAACTTCACTAACTAATTTTCAACATCACCATTTCTAATTATTACAGTAACTATTTTTCATTTTTTTTTGTGGACTATCTAGCATACCTTATCAAATTGGTTTTTGATTGATTTTTTTGAATTATCTTAATATTGTTCATAATATTTAACCACCATAATTCGTTTCTCTCCCTTATATATATGCATATACTTGAATGATAATTTTCCTTCACATCATAATAAGGAGTCTAAGGAACATTTTTTACTTGGAATTTCTTACACTTTTTACACCATCCCACACTCTTAAGGAGTAGATGAGCCTCCCTTAATAAAGCCTAAAAGAAAAGGAAAAAAAAGGGAATAATAATTAAATATAAATAAAGAAAATAACCTTCTCCCAAAAAGGATAGGGGTTCTCATCATGAGCCAACCTATCACGATCATAAGAAAGTAACATAAGTGACATTCCCGCTATGGCTACCACACCAGGGCAATGGCCTTTGGCAGTTAGTGTCAAAGGACAAGAGGTCTCATCACAAGCCAGATTTTTCACTTAGGTTATGATCTAGTGAGTGGCATTGTCGTTATCTGGCTACCAAACCAGGATAGTGGTATTTTTGGGAAAAGATGATTCAAACTATTTATTGAGGACACTGGATCATCTATGGGTTAAAAGGAAACCCTATCGAGGCTATAAACGCCTGCTGCCAGTAGTGGCTCTGCCTGTGGTATGGAAGTTTATCTTAAAATACGTTAATTTTTTTTTTTGTTCCTAGACTTCCTTCCTTAAAAAAGAGGCTATCATTCCGATTATATTCAACACAAGGGAAAGTAACAAAGTTATGAAATGTGGAATATTTATAAAAACATGAACAAATTTAGACTACTCGGAATATTATTCCTTAAACATATTTGAACATGGGTATTTAAACTTCTACTTCCCACAAAAGGTGTGATTATCGTTCATGATTAACATTAAAGTTCTTTGAAATTTATTCATGATTGTTCTCCCAGCAACGACGACGTAGTAATTATCCTTCACTTAAACTGACTTCCATCATTATGCTCGCACATATTGACGGTCAAGGTAGACCTTTTCATTTATCAAGGGGTAGATATTCTGCATGTTTATCGATAGATCATAATGATTATAATTAATGGGAAAATTCATATTTCTATACAATTGTTGTTCTGTAATTTTTACCATTTCTAGTAATATTTTCTCACAGGATGGTCTAACTAAGTTTGCAGTCGGGAACGATAGCTATGCTAACTTGTTTACAGAAGACATGGGCAGCCAGAGCATTCGTTGAGAGCCCACATTGCTGCAAGTAACCGACCAAGCAAGGGAAAATTTACATCATCTAGGATGGACAAAATACTTCAATATATTGCAGGGATTCGACATAAATATCACGCTAGAATGTTTCCAAAACTTACAAAGGGGAGTCTCAGTAATTTGAGACATACAAATTCTAGTTACTGATGCAATTATAGCCAAGGTACCAGGCCTCCCAAACTAAGGATAAAATTGGACCGGGAAATACGCAACACTCAAGGAGGTTGTGGAGTCCTTTGCAGAACCAGGAGAAGAATTCGAAAAAAATGGGAAAGGACTCAACCCCATCGCTCTAAGAGAACCATGGAGGGAGATAGTAGGAGTAATATAGAGATATATCACATGTGATGGGTGATACAATGTGGTGATACTGCACCACCTCAAATTGTTGGCAACACTAAAATAAATGTCAGTGATAAATTTATCGTTCTTTTTAAATGCCATGCTGCATGAAGTCACTGCAAGGACCCATAAAGACAAAGACCCTTCCAATGTAATTATCCACCATGGGTTAGTAAAATTGATAGTAAACATGGCATTAAACCATACAAAAATAACTTGGGGATATTTAATTGATCCCAATAGGCCCCTACAAATTGAGCAACCTGAAGTCCACCAGGAAATTTCCCCACAGGGAATTGAGGCAACCTAGACAGAAAGAAACAATGCCCAAATTGATATTCCAATACCCCAACCTGAAATGGAAGTAGACCCCATTCAACTGGAAGAAAGTCATAGAATATAGGCAGGAACATCAAAGAATAAGAGACAGAGAACAATTTATGTTCCTGAAACTTCCATTGTAAAAAGAAGAAGGGGTAAAAGCACAGTACAACCTGAAAGCACTCGGGAAACTGTATAGACAAAACAACCATCACATGAAACCCCCACAGAACAACAAGATTATTTATTAAGGAGCTATGAAGAAGATATGGCCCAAGTATTGGGAAATTTAGGGACATCATTTATTGAAGACACATACAGGTCTGGAGAACCCCAAGCACCAAATTCTTCTCATTCAAACCCTGTCCTGGATCTTCTTGATGTGGAGATGCCATCTCTTGAGTGAACATAACAACTATAACCTCACATTGAGGTAAATAGTCCTTTAGAAAAAACATAGCCCCCAAAAGAAATAAGGAAGCAGTTACTAGTTGATGAAGGTGGGGAAGACCATGAAATTCCCCATAGACAGGAAGAAACAACAGGAAAAGGAAAACAAATTAGAAAATTAAAACATGAAAGCAAGATATTGAGGAAAAGGGTTAAGAAAATAAAAGTATTAAAACAAAAAGTTGGCAGATTGAAAGAAACAATTAGACAACTTAGGAAGAAGTTGGAACAAGTTGACAAAGCCCATGAGAAAAATAAATGTAAGAGGGCTAGAGTATAGGGAAGAAATCCACTTCCCAGAAGGACAGTTCACACCAATTCTGTGGGAACACAAACAAAATTGCATGCTCCTTTGGAAACAACTGAAATGGAAACTTAGACAGAGGTTCCAACAACAGAAGAAACAACTGTTCAAACTGAAGGAGTGTTTCCTACAGGTTTTTCTACTCCTTTGGAAATAATTGAAATAGGAACCCAGATAGAGGCTCCAACAACAATGGAAATAGTTTTTTAGACTAAGGAAGTATTTCACTCCCCTGAGCAGGATGCCATTATTAAAAGGTTAGAAGAAGAACTAGAGAATTCCCAACAAACCCTAACTCAATGAAGAAGTGAAATGGTAACAGTGTCATAACATCAGAAAGTTGTCAAACAACTTCAAGCCATGTCATCAACAAATAATGAGACCTTTGTTGAGCTCAACATAGATAAAGAAAAGATGAATAAGGTACAGGGCCAACTTGATGGAGCCTTGGAGAATATCAAAGAAATTTTCTATGTTTATTTTGAAATAGTATCTTGTAGAGCCCCTGCTACTAACTACACCTTATTTCTATTAGAACGTTATCTGTTGCTAAGACTGAAAGATATTAGAGCAGGAAAACCTTTTGAGTTTACCATTGTTTCTAATTTTGTTTAATTTTTTAAAGAACAAGAGGATGGAGTACAATAATTTTTGTGTGAACTATACCTTCACAACTTCATCCTAGGAGAAAACAGAAAAGAGAACCCCAATCCTTTCACTGGGGACATATAGTTTCAAGCATTCTTGTCTTTTTCCAAAAACCAAACCATGTGGGCTAAATCACATAAGGTTTTCATGAAAAGAGAGATTGGACTAGACCTATGGATCAGAGGGGAACCCCCTAAATCCTTGGACACCATTATCCAGCATAGAACATTCATGAAGAGGGAGAAGGTTGTAGAATCTTTGGCTCCCATCCACAGACATGTTGTACATTCAGGTCTACAGTATTTTAGAGAGCTTAAAGAAGAATCCCTTTCTGCTGCTAAATTGAGATGGAATGTCTCTTCGAATGAAGTTAAGAACAAGTAACCATTTGGTTTCATAAATTTTCATGCAACCACCTTGAGGTTAGAGAGGTATGCCAGAATGATCCTGGATGAAGGGCCTTCCTAGATTGGATGCAGGTACAATCCACCCATTATTTGGTATCCTCCATAGGGTTATCATAGTAATTATGAAATTAGTAAGAAGGAGGAAGATTCTCCTTTTGAAGATCTTAAAGGTAAGAATGGGTTCAGGAGGCCTAGAGAAAAGACCTCTCCTCCCTTCAACATCACTGCTTTACATGTAAACTCTCTGACTGCTTGAGGACATGCAAAAAGGTAAGTTGGGGGGTATGTTGAGTTGAGAAAAAGGTATAAATATTCTCCTTATTACCATGGTTTATGATATATTCTTGATTGACTTTTCTATTAATTAGAAGTAATTAGGAAACAAAATGATTAAAAATTATTTTAGAAATATTATTGAATGATATTAGATATTTTCTGAATTTTGGTTTGAATTGTTTTGATTTTATTGTAGGAATAGACAAATTGTTGTTAACTCAAGATAGTTAAGAAGATCATGAAGATGCCTAGGCCATTGGAGATCGAAGAAATCAGGCGCAAAATAGTTTAAAGGAAGATTGACTCGTTATTGTAATCTTCATAAATAGTAAAAGAAATCCTGAGGATCTCTCGAACCTCATGATAGATTAATTTACTCATATCATTGTAATATATAAAGGATAGTGAAAAATAGAGAGATAACAAACAAAGGATTTTAATCAAACATTCAGATCTCTGAATTGCTAACATTCTGTACAACAGTCTGTTGTAAATGATTTACCAGTTATGGAATTAATGAAAGCCTTGAGCGTTTTGATCATATTTGAGTACTGATTTTTCCATAGCAGTACCTTCTAAAGATTGTGAGCCCAGTTGGATGGAGTTATTGTCTCATCTGTAATCGTATCAATTCTATTTTAGTTCCATGATTTAAATTTCCTTGCAACAGTTAAGATAAATTCGCGAGTGTGTTGATTCTTTTATGAATTAGTTATGTTATTCATTTGCAGAGAATAGATGTTTCATTTTAAGATTATTGATTTCTGTTCCATTTCCAATTGTTGTTATCTTATTTCTTGTGGATTCCTTTCATTTTCACATATGGTGTTCCTTTTATCAAGTTTTCATTTGTTGTTCCTTTCGCTTAATTCACATTTGCTATTCCTTCTTTAATATTCAATAATTCATTGTTCTTTTCCAACAGGTTAAATAATCATTGATAGATTGATTGATTAAGTGTTTTCATATATTAAATTATTGTTTCTTAGCTAGATGAATTCAACAAATTGATTGATGTTTTGATTCACAACGTGTTATTGATCAAATTACAATTATGTTGAGTGAGCTATCAGTTTCATAGTTTTCAATGAATGAGTTAAGAACTTGATTATTGCAGTAATTTAGATAGACTCATATTTTCTTAGCTGAATTATCTACACGATTTAAACCTCTATGACTATTTGCATAGACTTTGCTGACATTATTGAAAAAGAAGAAGAATCCTCGGTTGATAAATTAATGTCATACTAAGGTTTTTTTAGGACATCTTTAGAGCCCAACAAGTGTGCACCAATATAATCATTCTAGTTCAAAACAAGATAGAAGACATAGGAATTCTAAAAATAAAATTTGTTGTCCTTCTTTCAACAATTATAATTTCACATTTCACTATCTCAAGAAAACTTGTGCAACTGGTATGTGGTATTTTAGTGCAGAAGACATTCACCATGCTCTTCATATCCTTGACATGTAAATATTCATAGTCGTTCTCTATCCCATTCAGGTCTAGTGTTTGAACCAATGCTATGATAACACTTTGTGGCACACCCGACTCCCTAAGCTTCATTATTCTAGGTACCGGATTTATTATAAATAACAAAGAACAAAAATACAGTAGCAATTACTAATGGAACAACAAAATGTAGAGAACCAAAACACCATAAATGATACTTTTATTGATAGAAAAAATGTTCACTTTCTTCTTCGAGGGGAAACCTCTAATAGAGCAGTGCTCTATTACAATATTTCTCAAGACAAGACTTTTTCAGGTCTCCTACTTGTATTTATACTAATTATATCTTCTAAGGAACATTCTCGAGGAGGATATTTCTAGAAGTGGAAGATTCTATTAGGTCTTCTTACTTTAGACTTGTTCACATTATTAAATAGGCCTTATTAACTAATGTCAAACTTTATTACATAGAAAATATATTATTCTACCTACGTGAGGGGTTAGGGAGGTTAGGTCCCTAACATGCTCCCCTCTTGAAGAACAATCTTGTCTTCAAGTATTGATATGAGAAAATTGTTACAGAAATGTGATCGACTACCAGGTGGCATATTCTAGGGCTATATATTTCCACTAAACTAACTCTTCTTTTATGGTGCGACGACATATACGACACTCTCATTGGTCCAAGATTTCTCATGGCTGCAACCAAATGGAACCTTCTTCATCCAACTTAGGGAGACTGGTTTGAGTTTGGCACTTAGTTCCAATCACTTTCTTTAATCATGAGACATGAAAAACATTATGGAGCTTAGAATGAATGGGGAAATTTAATTGGTAGGCCATGAGCCCCACTCGCTTGAGAATTGTGTAATGACCATAAAATTTGGTAGAAAATTTCTGACAATGTTTAGCTTTGAGTGAAGTATTCTTATAAGGTTGTAAATGGAGAAACACCTAGTCCCCTTAAAAAAATTGATGTTAGGAATGAGCCTGATCTACTTGTTGCTTCATACGATTTTGATCCACAACCAAATTTTGTTTGAGGGTATGAAGAATGGTTGCTCAGACTATAAGATCATTTTCAAACTCTTGAACCTTCGAGACACTTGGTGTGTATGAGAGAAACAATGGTGTATTTTTCCCATAGACTTCTTCAAAAGGAGTCATTCGAGTAGTAGTATGGTAAGATGTGGTGTACCACAATTCAACTATGGGTAACCAATGAGCCCACTGATTTTGTCTGTCAGATGCAAAAAAACACAAATATGTTTCCAAATAATTTTTGACAACTTCGGTTTGGCCATCATTTTTGGGATTATAGGCAGCGATGAGATGCAATTAGGTTCCCTAGATCTTGAACAATTCTTTCCAAAACTTTCCGGTGAAATTTGGATCTCAGTCAGAGAAAAAAGAACGAGGCATGCCATGAAGTTTGAATATATCATCCATAAAAAATTGAGCCACTGTGGATGTGGTGAGCAGGTGTTGAAGAGAAAAAACTGAGAATATTTGGAAAGACAATCTATTACCACTATCATGACCAATGTATTTCCCAATTTAGGTAGGACAATAATGAAATCCATAGAAATATTCCTTCAAATAGTAGGGGGAACCAAAAGTGGTTCGAGTGTGCCTGGAAATTTGACTATTTCTCCCTTATTTCATTGATATATATCACATTCAACCACAAAGGTGTGGACATCCTATTTCATACCATCCCCCAAAAAATAACATTTTCCCTGATCATAGGTTTTGGTAAACCCAAAATGCCCAACTCTGGTTGAAGCATGAAGCTTAGAAAACACCCTGGATTTAAGTTGTGACTGTTTTCTTAAATACATAAGGTGTTTGTAGAAAATCTCTTCATTGTGCCAAGAGTACCTTGGAGAAGCTTGAGAATAGTGTTTCACTTGTTGGATCAGGTGAGAAAGTTTGGGGTCTTGCAATCATTCTTGGAAAATAACTTGGAGCATTTCAAGAACCCGATTATATTATATTGAATAGAAACAAAAATATCACATGAATTACCAATGGAACAACAAAATATAGAGAATAGCACATAAAAATGATACCTTTATTGAAATGAAAGCAATGTTCACTTGCCTCTTCGAGGGGGCAACCTCTAGTAGAGCAGTTCTTGATTACAATAATTCTCAAGACAAATATTTATCATGCCTCCTACTCTTATTTATACTAATTCTAACTTCTAAAAAATATTCTAGGTGAAGATCTTTCTAGAAGTTGAAGCTTCTATTAGGTCTTCTTACATTGACATGTTCACATTTATTAAATAAGCCTTATTAACTATTGTCAACCTTTATTACATGCATAATATATTATTCTACCTACATGATGTTAGAAAAACAGGGTCGCGGAATAATAAAATAAAAATGAAATGCAGAAATAAAACATAGAAGATACACAATACAATAGAGACACAGATATACATGGTTCACCCAGTGTGGGCTACATCCACTAGATAAATTGGCAGGTCCTTCCTTTATTATTATCAAGCAAAATGAATGGATACAACCTATAACAAACCCATTGTAACTTCCTCTTCTTTATCTCACAGTGTCCTCTCTCAGAATACAACATTTGCAATTATACATAGCTGCAATACATTTCCCTCATAAAAGAGGGTTTTCTTCTAGGCAAAAAACCCTAACATAACTTCTATTGTCAGATATGTGACCTTATAATGAACAGTCTAGATTTACTATGAATTTACAATATACATTTACAAGGAATTTTTTTCCTTTGAGGGCTTCGTCCTCAAACCCCCATCGGGGGACCACTTTTCCCCAAACCCTGCAAGGGGAGAATCCCTCCTTGCACTCCCCCACGTGGAGGGGTGTAAATTCTTCATTAGGTATAAACATGAATGAAAACAAAGACCTATGAATCATGAAGATAATTAGGCTCCACAATCAATAATCTCTCATTTGGAGACTGATCTCAACAACTCCACCGCTACTGTATCTATTGGTCTATGATCCTTCTTAGAATTGGAAAATTTCTCATCTTCACCTTCATGCTTGAAGACCAACTGAAACTAAGAAGGAACACAGTTTCTCCCTGGTTACTCCCTTTCTTAACATTTCTACAGGTTTTGGCTAGTGTTTTCTTTTCCAACTTCAAATGTCCATCTTCCAAAATGGATCGTTTGAAATGGCACCTCAGCTATATATGCTTATTATTCGAATGGGAGTCTCTGTTATTTGCAATATGAATGACACTCTCGTTGTCACATTACAACCTGTTATTCTCTTTCTTCTTTCCCAATTCCTCCATAAACCTCTGTAACCAAATCATTTCTTTACTAGCCTCTGTAGCAACAACATACTTTGCCTCTGTTATTGAAAGTGCAACAACCTTTTGTAGTTTTGAAATCCAACTTACTTTTGTTCCACCTACAGTAAAAAAATACCCTATGGTGCTCCTCCTACTACATTTATCACCTGCCATATCTGAATCAACATATCCCTGTAGAACAATGTATGAACCTCCAAAACATAATGCATGAGTAGAAGTACCTCTCAAATACCTGAGAATCCACTTTACTACCTCACAATGATCTTTACCTGAATTGTTCATATACCTATTCACAACTCCCACTACATGTGCAATATCTAGTCTTGTGCAAACCATTGCATACATCAAGCTGCCAATTGTTGATGAATAAAGGACCCTTGACATGTATTTTATCTCCTCCTGTGTCATGGGACAAATTTCCTTAGTTAATTTGAAATGGATGGCCAAAGGTGTACTAAATGATTTTGAATTCCGCATTCTAAACCTCTTCAACACCTTCTCTATGTATTCACCTTGAGACAATGCCAATTTGCGATTTTTCCTGTCTCTTGTTATTCTCATACCAAGGATTTTTTTTGGAGCACCCAAATCCTTCATCAAAAATGAATTATCTAAATTATTCTTGAGAACATTTATATCTTTCATATTATACCGTATAGCAAGCATGTCATCTACATACAATAACAAGATAATATAGCTTCCATTTTCTAGATATTTAAAATAAACAGAATGATCAGAATGACATCTACTATAACCTTGTTCTGTCATAAACTTTCCAAAATTCAAATATCACATCCTTGGAGCTTGATTTAGGCCATACAATATCTTCTTCAACTTGCATACCAAATTTTCCTTCCCTTTGACCTACTACCCCTGTGGCTATTGCATGTAAATCTCTTCCTCCAAACCCCCATGGAGAAAATTTGTTTTTACATCTAATTGTTCAAGATGTAAATATTCTATTGCCACAAGTCTTAAAATAGTCCTGATTGAAGTCATTTTAACAACATGAGAAAATATTTCATCAAAATATATATCTTTCTTTTGTGCAAAACCCTTTACAACAAGTCTAGTCTTGTACCACTTTTTGCCTCCATATTCTTCCTTCAACTTGTAAACCCATTTATTTTGTAATGCTCTTTTTCCTATAGGAAACTGAACCAAATCCCAAGTTTGGTTATTTACCAGGGAATCCATTTCCTCTTTCATTCCTTGCTCCCACTTCTTTTTAGTGTCTACTTGCATTTCCTCTTCATAACATTCCGGTTCACCATAATCAATCAACAATAAATAATGCAATGAAGGAAAGTATCGTTAAGGGGGGCCTACTTAAAATGGTAGATATTCTAACAGTACTTGCAGAAGTTTGAGGTACATGTTTCTCCTGTTTTTGTACATTTTGATTTTATGGTACCTTTGGAATTTCTTTTTCAGTGAACTCATCAAGCACTCTGTATTCTGGTTTTTCTTTTTCCCGTTTCTTTCCTTGAAACTGATCTTTGTACATGACCTTATCATTGAAGATGATATCTCTATTCCTAATGATTTTGTGATTTTCATAATCCCATAAGAGATAACCAAAATCATTAACACCGTATCCAATAAAGGTACACTTCTTGGATTTTTCGTCAAGCTTTGTTTTATTTTCTTTATCAATATGGACAAACACTTCACAATCAAAAGTCTTCAAAAAATTATAGTTTACCTTTTTACCTATCCATGCCTCCTCTAGAATTCTACCATACAAAGAGCTTGAATTTCCTATATTTATTAAGTAAACAACAATATCTACAACATATTCCCATAAATGTAAGGGAAAACCAACATGCAATCTCATACTCCTTGCACACTCCATGATTGTCCTGTTCATCCTTTCTGACACACCATTTTCTTGTGTTGTTCCTGGAAGTATATTCTCTCTATGAATCCCATGGTATGAACAGTAATCATCAAACACATTGCTGCAATATTCACCTCCATTGTCTAATATGAGACACTTCAACCTTTTTCATGTCTCATTCTCAACCAAAGATTTCCATTTCTTAAAAGTATCAAAAACATCATATTTTTGTCAAATGCAATAAACCTAGGTTTTTCTAGTTGCATCATTAGTAAAAGTAACATAATAATGAGAGACACCAAGAGATGATACCTGAGTTGGTCCCCATGCATATGTATGCACAAACTCTAACCTTTCACTCTTCTTTTCTTTTCCGACTTTGAGAAATCTAACTCTCTTTTGTTTTCCATAAACACAATGCTCAGAAAAATCCAAATCAATTTGTTTAAGATCTGGAAACAAATTTATTTTGTGAAGTATCAACATCCCCTTCTCACTCATGTGTCCAAGATTATGATGCCACAATGTTGTATCCACTCTTGTAGAAGCTAAATATATAGAAGAGTCAGTATTTACAATACATAAATACAATGTACCTACCTTCTCTCCTTTTTCTATCACCAATGATCCTTTGGTGACCTTCCACACCTTATCTGTAAATATGTATATACAACCTTCACTTGCTAACTACCCTATTAAAATTATATTTTTCCTTAGATATAGAACACGTCTTACCTCTTTCAACAACCATTGGTTTCCATTCCTTTGCTTTATTTTTACGTTTCCCATTCCAACAATTTTGCATGGTGCATCATCACCCAAATGAACCTGTCCAAAATCACCTTAAACATAATCTAGAAAATATTTACTATGGGGTGTGGCATAAAATGAAGCCCCTGAATCTACTACCCAGGACTCAAAATATTGTCTACAGAAAGAATCAAAAAATCCTGTAACACATCACCTGTGACATTTGCTTCCTGATTTTTCTCCTGCTTTCCATCTCTTTGTTTCTTTGGAGCTCTACAATATTTTTTTGATGTCCTTTCTTCCCACAATTCCAACACTCTATCTTTCCAAGACTGGATTTAGATCCGCCCTTCCTAGAATTCCTGTGGTTCCCTGATCTCTTTCCTCTATCCTTTTGTCTTCCCTTGTTCTATATGTTTAACGCATTACCTAATGTCTCACCTATGATTTTCCATCACATTTCCTCACTAAGGATAACACTGAAAACATCATCAAATTTTAGAGTGTTTGAACCAGAGACATAGTTACCTACATCCATTACCAAGCCATTCCATCTTTCTTTCAATGAGCACAATATTATAAGAGCCCTGACCTCATCATCAAACTCCACTTTTACATAAATTAGTTGATTAGTAACTGTATTAAATTCATTTAAATGATCTGCAACAGACCCACCTTCTGACATATTCATATTAAATAATCTCTTCATTAGTAATACCGTATTCAACACTGAGGGTTTTTTGTACAGTTTAGCCAATGCATCCATCAACTCCTTCCTTGTCTTTTCTTTCAAAATATTCAAAGCCACCAATGTTGCCAGGCCCAGCCATATCATTCCTAGTGCCTTTCTATCAAGAACCTCCCATTCTTCATCCTTCATGGTCGTCAAATTCTTTTCTATTCCACTCGATGGTAGGAATAGATATTTCCGACATAAATAATCTTCCATTTTCATCTTCCATAATTGGTATTTTTGGTCGTTAAATTTCTCGACCTTAAACTTTCCATCTTCCAACATTTTTCCCACTCAAACCAGGAACCCTCTTTTCTTGCATGTTACCTTTTTCTCTGATACCAGTTGTTAGAAAAATAGGATCGCAGAGAAATAAAATAAAACAAATGTGAAAATAAAAAACAGAACATGCACAATACAATAGAAACACAGATATACATGGTTCAACCAGTGTGGGATACGTCCACCAAAAAAATTTCCAGGGCCTTCCTTTATTATTATCCAGCAAAATGAAGGGATACAACCTACAAAACACCCTTTGTAACTTCCTCTTCTTTCCCTCACATTATCCTCTCTCGGAATAGAATATTCAAAATGATACATATACGCAGTACATTTCTCTCATAAAAGAGGGTTGCATTCTAGGGAAAAAAAACCATAACATAAATTATACCATCAGATTTGCGACCTTATAATGAATGGTCTAGATTTACTATGAAATTAAAATATACATTTACAAGGAAATTTTTCCTTCGGGGGCTTCGCCCTTGATCCCTCGCTGGGGGCCCTCTTGCCCCCGGACCCCACAAGGGGGGAAATCCCCCGCTACACTCCCCTGCGTGGATGGGTGTACATTCTTCCAGGGTGTAAAGTCTTCGTGGGGTATAAAAAAGGATTAAAAAAAATACCTCTGAATCAAGAATACAATAAAGCTCCACAACCAACACATGAGGAGTTAGGAAGGTTAGGTACCTAACATGCCCTCCCCATTGAATGATAGAATTATCCATAAGGTTTGATATGATGAAATTATTGTAGAATGATGGTCGGTTCCAAGGTAGAATATTTTGGAGTTATATCTTTCCATTGAAATAATACCTCCTTGATTGTGTGTTGAAGGAGATGATGCTCACACTTGTCCAATATGGCTTGTGGCTGCAACCAAATAGAACCTTCTTCATCCAACTCAGGCAGACTAGTTTGATTGTGTAATTTAGTTTGAACCACTTTATTTAAGCATGAGACATGAAAAACATGATGGAGCTTAGAATGAATGGGAAGAGCTAACTCATAGGCCACTGGCCCCACTCACTTGATAATTGTATAAGGACCATAAAATCTAGGAGAAATTTTTTGACAATGGATAGCTTTGAGTGAAGTATGATTATAAGGTTTTAGAAAAATAAACACTTGGTCCCCTTCAACAAATTGACTTTTGTAACAACCCGAATCTACTTGTTTCTTCATGTGATTTTGAGCCATGACCAAATTTTCTTTGAGGGTACAGATAATGGAATCTCTGACTATAATATTTTTGTCAACCTCTTGAACCTTTGAGACACTTGACATGTATGAGAGAATTGATGGTGGATTTTTTCCATAGACTGCTTCAAAATGAGTCATGCAAGTAGTTTTATGGTAAGACGTGTTGTACCACCATTCAGTGAGGGGTAGCCACTCAAGTCATTGATTTTGTCTGTCGAATGAAAAAAATCACAAATATGTTTCCAAACACATGTTGACAACTTCAATTTGGCCATCAGTATGGGGATGATAGGATATAATGATATGCAGTTGGGTTCCCTGAAGCTGAAACAACTCTTGCCAAAAATTTCTAGTGAAAGTTGGGTCTCGGTCAGAGACAATAGAATGAGGCATGACATGAAGTTTGAAGATATTATCGATGAAAATTTGAGCCACTATTGATGTGGTGAATGGGTGTTGAAGAGAACAAAAATGAGCATATTTGGAAATATGATCGAATACCACCATGATGACTAACTTATTTCTCGATTTAGGTAATCCAATAATGAAATCCATAGAAACATCCCTCCAAATAGCAGGGGGAATCATAAGCGGTTGGAGTGTGCTTGGGTATTTGACTATTTCTCCCTTGTTGCATTGACAAACATCACATTCGACCACAAATTTTTGGACATCCTATTTCATACGATCCCAGAAAAAATGACGTTTGAACCTTTCATAAGTTTTGGTAAACCTTGAATTCCCAACTATGTGTGAAGCATGAAACTCATAAATCGCCATGGATTTAAGTTGTGACTGTTTTCTTAAATAGAGATGACCTTTGTAGTGAAGCTCATAATTTTTCCAAGAGTACCCTGGAGAAACTTGAGAATGGCTTTGCAATTATTGGATCAGGCTAGAAATTTTTGGGTTTTGCAACCATTCCCGGTGAACAGATTGAAGCCAATAAGGTACAATGAAGGAGAGGGAAAAGAGGGATCCTTCTTCTTCATACTTCCTAGAAAGAGAATCAACAACCACATTTTATTTTCCCTTATTGTAAATGATATCATAATCATATCCAAATAGCCTAGTCACCCATTTTTTTTTCTTCGGGGATGAAATGCATTTTTCTAGAAAATACTTGAGGCCTTGATTATCAATTTTAATTCGGAAGTGTTTCCCTATTAAATAAGGACGCTAGAGATCCATGACATGAAGACCAAATATCATTTACTTTTCATTGATTGATTGGCACAAATGTCTCTTAGAAATGTTTTTTCTAGTGAAAGCCAAAGGAATGCAATATTTCATGAGGAATGCCCCAATTCCTTTCCTTGAAGCATCACATTCGATGAAAAAAGTCTTGGTGAAGTCGGGAAGGACTAGGACTACAGTTGTGAATATATTTGATTTCAAGGCATGGAAGGATTGATTATCTGCTAGATTATAAGTGAAAGCATTATTTTTAAGGAGCACAGTGAGAGGTGTTGTAATTTTTCCATAATTATGAACAAACTTGCGATAATATCTTATTAAACATAGAAAACCACACTATCTCTTAAGATTTTTAGGGAGAGTCCAATCCTTCATTGCTTCAATTTTCTTAGGATCCATCCACACACCATCCTTTCCAACAATATGACCAAGGTACAACACTTTTGAGGCTCCAAAGGCACATTTAGATTGTTTGAGGAAGAGTTTTTGCTGAGAGAATATATGTAGAACTTCATCCACATGGGTGAGATGGGTTTGCCAAGTTTTACTATAGATGAGAATATCATCAAAGAAAACTAGGACAAAATGATGGAGTAAAGGATGAAACACATGATTCATGAGACTTTGGAATGTGGAGGGACCATTACACAGGCCAAAGAGCATGATCAATAACTCACAATGACCCTTATGAGTTCTAAATGTAGTATCGGGAATGTCTTCCTCTTTCATACGAATCTGGTGGTAGATAGAACAAACATCAAGTTTAGAAAAGTACTGAGCACCACTCAATTAATACAAGAGGTCATAAATTATAAGAATGGGAAATTATTCTTTGATGGTGAGTTTGTTGAGGGAACTAAAGTTAGGGCACATGCACCAAGTTCATTCTTTCTTGAGTACCATGACTATAGGAGAAGAATAGGGGTTGGTACTAGGATGGATAACACTTGCCTCGAGAAATTCTTGAACAATTTTCTCAATTTCATTATTTTGGGAAAAGGGATGGTGATAAGGGAGAACATTCAGAGGAAGGATTCTAGGGACTAGAAGAATGGAATGATCATGAACACCATGGGAAGGGGGAAGTCCCTATGGAGTGGAAAAAACAACTTGGTTTTTGGAGAGGATAGATTGGAGGTCAGGATGCATAGAGGGTGTCTCAACTGCATGGATGGAATGGAGTTGGGAAATTATTTCTGAGTGACCTTTTTCTGAGGATTGTTTTTCCATTCAATGGGAATTGATGATCTCAGGGGAGCCTGCAGTGATTCCTTGGAACTTATACTTTTATACCTATTGTTGGAATTTCATGGTTAATTATTTCAAATGCATGAGGATGGGGCCCAGAGTGTGTAACCATTCAACACCAATAATAATGCCACAATCACCCATGTCGATAGAAAACATATCAGATTTCAGGTGGTACTGAACAATTTCTAGGCATAATTTTTCACAACTCTGACCACATTTCATGCAACCACCATTAGCAGTCATGATTTGGAATTTTTTGATGAAACATATATAACAATTGATTTCCTGGGCTAGGAGATGATGGATAAAATTATGGGTGCTACCACTGTCAACAAGGATTATGATTTTCCTATGTTAAATGTAGCCAATTAGCTTGAGGGTTTGGGGGGAAGAAAATGCAATGACAGTGTGTAGTGAAATGAGCAGTTCAACTTTTGTTGGATCAATGGGAAGAGTAGTATCATATATTGGGGGAATCTCTACCAAAGGGGAAGATTTATCCTCCTCTTCAAAAACATCCTCACAAATGGACATGAAAATATTTTGTTCCTTACACTTGTTCCTGGGAAAATATTTGTCATCAAAATTATAGAAAATACCCTTGAGTTGGAATTCAGCCATTTTTGCTTGAGTTAATTTATAGATCTTGAGAGGGGTGGCATTTGGGGAAGGATTGATAAGTCGAGGGAGAGGAGGAAAATAGGGGTGGAATTTGGGGAACATTTAGTATATTCCAACCAAGTATAGGGGCGAGCCATGAGGACCTGGGAACAAATTTCATCCTTGAGGCCACTGATAAAACATTCCCTGAAGAAGGCATATGTCATTCCCTCCGTTCTGAAAGCCAAGTGTTCAAAAGTGGTTATAAAGTCTTCCACTGTGCCAAACTATTTCAACTTGGTCAAAAAACCTAAATAGTGGGTGTCGGTGTCAAAGAGTTCATAAATATGTACAACAAACTAGGTCCAGGAAACATACCCTTGGTGTACATTTTTATGCCATTTCCATCATTTCCAATGTTTAGGATTGAGATAGGGAACAAAATAACTGAGTTTTTCCAACTCACCAGTAATGCCATGTAAATATAAATAATGCTCCATTTAGGTGACGCATCCCTTGGGATCAGAAGCATAAAATTTATTAACTTCAACTCTGAGAAGACGGGGGTCTTGAGGAAATGGGTTGGAATAAAAGGCCATAGTATGGGAAGAGCTAGTACCATCTACTTGGGAGGGTTGTTTTAGGGAAGGGAGGATCCTAGGATCGATTCATCAACTGGGTGAGAGCGATATTGAGGGTATCAAGTTTGTTCTTCATTTTTTCAAATCGGTCATGAACTTTGGAAAATTTGGTCCGAACTTGGTCCTCAAAATAGTGAAAATGGGCCTTGTTCTTGGTGATTTTAGATTTCATTTCTTCGGTGTGAGTGTTGGACATGTAGAAAATTAGGGTGCCTAGAATGGGGAGTGGGTCCACTAAAAAAAGGCAGAGAGGGGATATATATCACTACGATCAGGGTGACAAGGGAAATCTAATGGAATTTGTGTGAAATAAGGGTGTCAGGAAGGGTGGGTGGGACCACAAAAAAAGGATTATAAGTGGTAGGTACCATAATGATCAAGGTGAAAAGGGGATTCCAATGGGATGGGTCAAAAATAAGGGTGTTAGGAAAGGGGTGGGGTCCATCAAAAAAATTGGCTTAAAAAGGATAAGAACCATTGTGATCATGGGAAATAATACTCTAATCTGAATAACATTGCAGTGTCGAAATGCCCAAATGATTAACAAACAAAAATGTGTAGTAATTTCACAACCAAAATGCAAGAGGCAATGTTGCATGACAATAGATCTTGTCTATTTTGTTTTTGTACCAAGGGTTAGTTTTTTCAAGGTTCCTACTGACAAGGGTTTTCCCTATGTTTTATCTCTCTAATATATGTGTGGGGTCAAATAGTAGTACTCGACCCAATATATCAGGGAACCAATTAAGGAGGCTATATTGTACCAAAATTTGTGCTACCCGATTACCTAGGTACGAGAGAGTATCTTCCCGAGTGTTATTATTCGTGGCACTATAGTAGTCAGATGACTGATTAGTTGATCTATAATATGTTTTATGATACCTAGGCTAGTCCATATATAGGTTATGTCTAATGCACTGCCACTTGAAAGTGTACCAACAAGGGTTACAAGGGTGTCCAACAATGTGAGCTTAAAAACCTATTGTATTTCCTATGTGTATGATTCTCCAACCATGGATTTATGCTATGAATGATAGATCACTATAGCTTAAAGACGTTGGAACACGTCCCTCTGAATTTTTTTTTACCTACAATTCTTGTCAAGGAAAGTTCTCTGATACCACTTATTAAGCACTTGGTTGTATTATATTGAACAGAAACGAGAACATCACATGAATTACCAATGGATCAACATAATATAGAGAAGAGAAAATCAAATTAATAACTTTATTGAAACATAATAAATGTTCACTTTCCTCTTTGAGGGGGAAACCTCTAGCAAAGTAGTGCTCCATTACAATAATTCTCAAGAAAAATATTTATCATGCTTCCTCCTCTTATTTATACTAATTTTGTATTCTAAAGAACATTCTAGAGGAAGATCTTTCTAGAAGCAAAAGCTTTTATTAGGTATTCTTATATAGACTTGTTCACATTTCTTAAATAGGCCTTATTAACTAATGTTGACCTTTATTAAATTGAAAATATATTATTCTAACTATGTGAGGGATAAGGGAGGTTAGGTCCCTAACAAATCCAATCTAGTACAATGAAGGAGAGGGAAAAGAGGGACCCTTCTTCTTCATACTTCCTGGCAAGAGCTTATGTTGCACAACTGAGAGGGGGGGGGGTGAATCAGTTGTGCCTGTGCTTAAACAATTATGCTTATTTTAAATTATTTATAAGGCACTCAATGATGATCACAATAATGCAGGGAAATAAGTAATGGCACATTCAACATCAGTCACATATATGAGAAACAAAACGAGAGATATTTTCCCGAGGAAACCCATACAGGGTAAAAACCTCTTCTTCTTTATATGATAAGTATTATTTACATTCTTTACATTATCATACATATGAGAACCAACTCATTATGAGGCTACAACCTCTGTTTTGCAAGCTCCAACTTGCCGAGAGCACCAACTCTCTGTTTTTCTCTAGCACCCACTAGAAGGAAGCACCAACTCCCTGGATTTTCTAGCACCAACTAGAAGGAAGCACCAACTCCCTGGTTTCTCTAGCACCAACTAGAAGGAAGCACCAACTAGAAGGAAGAACCAACTCTCTGGTTTCTCTAGCACCAATTAGAAGGAAGCACCAACTCCCTATGTTCAAGCTCCCACTTGAACCTCTGAGGACACTAGTCCTCCCTTGCACCTCCCTACCACCCAGAAATATGAATCTTTGCTAATGAAACTTATCATAGTGATACAATATTTATCATTGACTTACCAGACTTATCACTGTTCTTCTATACTGCGTTGCTCTGTTTGCATCCGTGTCTTCTGCACACTCCTCTATGCTTTATGTTCTTCTCACGTTATGCACTGTGTGCCATCTCCATTTGATCCACCATTCTTCTGCTCTGCATTTCAGCTGTTGTACTCTCCTCCTTCTGCCCTCCTGAATCCCCCATCACATATACAACAACATCTCTTCTCTATACCGTGTACTGATCTCTTTTGTGCACCTTGTGCATGCAATGTGCATGCATCCTCTGCATCCTCACACTACGTCGATCTCCTCCACATCTCGAGTGCTCTGCCTGATCATCGGAACTCTTTAGCTTCTCTGGTGGTTCCCACTACGCGTCCAACATCACTGGGTGTTCAGCTGAGATTCCTCAGCCTCTATGGCAGTTGAGACTACTCATCTTCTTTGGCACAGTCTAGCTTATCCTTTCTGTTTCAGTTATAGACTTCAACGCTCATCCATTTGTCAATCCCCTCTAAGAATAGTCTTCATTCACTAGAAGAATCTTTTAGACTCTTCAGCTCCTCTGGCGATCACATAAAAGTCTCTTCGAATCTTCTGGCAGAAGCCATTAATGGTTTCTAGCAGTTACACTATGAAGAGAAACATTATCCCTCTGATCATACTCAAATTCACCTAAACCATTGGATTGGCTCCATGGGATCTTGCATTCATTTTGGCATTTTGGCATTCGACAATTCAACATTCGTGTGACCAAGTGTCTCGACACTCCCAGTTGCGATCCTCGAAACTCCAAAAAGGATCTTGCTACACTAGCTCCTTCCCCCATCTTCCACCGATGTGACCACAGGCTACATCCATTTAACCTTTTCGGTATTTTCATGAAATTATGACCTTCATTGATCCTGATCGACGGTCCACGATCTCGATGAATTGACAGTCTAGATCTCATCGTGAATTTGCATCTCATTGTTCCTTAGATGGAGGTTCTCGTCACTCCAAGTCGCGATAGGTGAGACTCCGAGATGGAGCTTAGATCAACAGTCCAGAATCTTGGTGTATTGACGGTCCAGATGTCATTGTGAATTTGCATCTCACAATTCCTTAGATGGAGGTTCTTGTTACTCCAGTCGCGATAGGCGAAACTCCAAGATGGAGCTCAGATCAACGATCCACATTCTTGGTGATATGATGATCCTGATCTTTTCCCAATATTGCATCTCGCTGTTCCTTAGATGAAGGTTCTCATCACTCCAAGTCACGATAGCCGAGACTCCGAGATGGAGTCTGATCAATGGTCCAGATCAAACCTCGATCTAACGGTTAAGATTGTTTTGAGATTTCTCATATCGCAAATTCGAGAGGTTAGGGAACCCCATTCCTTTGACTTTCCAGTCAGCACATGATGATCTTTCGCCATGTGTCCTATGGAACCAATAGTCCAGATCTTGTCATGATTTCAACACTTCACAGAACTTCTTTATGCCTGATCAACGATCCACAATTCTTGGTGATCTAACAGTCCAAATCTTTTTTTGAATTCGCATATCGCGAGTTTGAACATATTTCCTTTGAATTTCACGACCTGCGAAAATCTGAAATGGAGTCTTTGTGGTGCTCTGATCTTTCTCTGTGAGTCCTCTTGATCCAATGGTCCACGACTATCCTCAATGGACGACCATGATTCCTTCATAGTTTTGGAGAGTTGGATGACTCTTGGACTTATCCGCCTTGCAACTTCACCACATCTAATGGCTATTGATCCTTTGTAGATACCCCATATCCTACAGCCTAGATCTTCTCACGATTTCTCCACTTCGCGGTGGTTCTCTCTGATCCAATGATGGTCAGATCTTACGCTCAGATCTGATGCCTCAGATCCGTCCTCCTCTTCTGCGCATTCTTCTTGTTTACAATCAGATCTGATGGTCCTCCTTCTTTTGGGAATTTAACTGGGATCCAACGATCACTGAAACCTCCCCTCCTAAGCTTAGGCACTGCGATCGACTCTACGCTAATTACTCCTGAGCTTACCTTGTTCCTATTTTTCATCGATGGTTACTCTGATCTTGTCATCAATGACCTTCCTACAATGCTTTGCACGTTTGATTCCATCTTTGTTGTTTTACTTGCCATCAATGACAAGCATACAATGTCTGTAAAACATGCCAACAAACTCCCCCTTTGGCATTGATGGCAAGAAAGGCACCCCTGTTATTTTCTCCCCCTTTGACATCAATGTGAAAGAAAACACGCTCCCCCTGAGTTGTTGCATTAATTTTAGGAGGTATTAGATATGAAACCAATACATGACTCCCCCTAATAGGATGGAATCTCTTAGATGTGAGACAATATGACACCCAACTTCTGTCTGAGATATTCAAATGGTGTCTTGGCTAGGGGTTTAGTAAAGATGTCTGCAATTTTTTCTGTAGTGGGAACGTAATTGACCTGAACAATCTGATTGGTGACCTGCTCTCTCAAAAAATGATATTTTATGGGAATATGCTTGGTATTGGAGTGGAATACATGATTTTTAGATGCACTGATGGCACTAGTGTTATCATAATGAATTGGGATTGGTGCAGTGTATTTTACCTCTAAGTCTGCAAGTGTCTGAATCATCCATAATACCTGAGTGCAATAGGTAGCAACAACAATGTACTCTACCTCTGTGGTTGATAAAGAAATGGAACCTTGTTTTTTACTAAGCCATGCTACTAAATAATCACCCAGGAAGAATGCTCCTCCACTGGTGCTTTTTCTCTCATCGACACAATTTTTCAATCTGCATCTGAGTAAGCAGTTAACTGAAAATTCTGATTTCTGGGATACCACAGACCATAAGTCATTGTTTCTTTTAAATACCTGAATATATTTTTGACATCTTGCAAATGAATCTGTTTGGGTGCAACCCGATATCTTCCTACCATTCCTACAACATGCACTATGTTTGGGCGAGATGTTGTGATGTACAACAGGTTGCCTATCATTGATCAATATGAGCTTTGATAAACATCAAGTGAATCATCATCCTTTCTTAATTTACATCCAATTACCATAAGTGTACCCATAGGTTTAGAATATTCCATTTGAAACCTTTTCAACATTTCTCTTAGATATTTTTCTTGAGAAATGAACATCCCTTCGGACCTCTGATGATCAAAATATGAACCAGGGGTCAAATTTTAGCCCAAAAATCAAAGTTCTCGGAATTGCCTCAAAACAAATGGGTTTGTATCCCTTGTCATCATGAACCCAACGCAATTCGTTTCGTCTCAAAAGGACATCGGGAGCGAGAGATATGGCGATCTGTTCGTCAAGTCAAACAGGTAAAAAAATGATGTTGACTGTACCAGTCCATATAGTCCGTACAGTCCATACAGTTTGACGTGGCAGGGCCATACGACCGTATGCTGACATGGCAGAGGTGACGTGGCAATCCGTTATTGGCATATGTGGGTGAATTATTTGTTGACACGTGGCAGTTATTGGGCGAATGGTAAGGTGCCACGTGGCCCAATCATGGGCTACCACGTGGCACCCCTTTATTGGTTTTGGTCTATTTGGTTTAATGATCAAAATTTTTATGGGTCCATGGGGTTCGACCCCTGGACCTCTCTCCACCGTGTAGCGCCTTTATCAATTTGGCCCGACCATCAGACCACCGTGTATTGCTTGTTATGGAAAGGGCACATATTACATTTAAGTTGTATATGGTTAAGTTTTGGCCGCGACTGGGCCGGGGCTTAGCCCTAGCCCTTGGTCACGCGCATAGCATATGACCACACCTTACATCATATGTGTGGGGGGTATTTCAAATATGACCCACGGTTTTATAATTTGAAACATACGACCATAATATTTGTGCGCAGGTCTATGTGTTTCAAAGGGTTAGCCCCCGGTCACACCACCCTTTACATGTGACCATTATAATATTTGTGTGCATGCATTTCAAATGAAGTTTTGGCATGGGTTTTTATGGTTATTTTTTGAATGTTTTTGCAACCATATACTGCCACTTGTCTTCATTTTATTTGCCATGTAAACGGATCCCTCTTTGCACTAGCCCGAGGTCGTATGGACTCTAATGTGCTCGAGAGCTTGGCGGTTAGGGGCTGGAGGCGCCCTAACCGTCCTACAGTTTGGAACATTTTTCAGAACTGCTTGGTGCTGGGTTTAAACACGCATTTTGGAGCGTGTTCTTGGTTCATGCACACATAGGTGCGTTTTGGCGAACCAGTTTCAGAAAGCTTGAAGGAGGAAAATGGAGGAGGCCTAACTTCTTCATCTTTTGGCCGATTGAGATGCCGTAAAAGCCCAGCTAGGGATTTTTGGATGTGCTGGATCCATTGATACTGTTTTCAAGGCCATTTTAAGACTTCTTCTGCAAGTGTTTCACCATTGAAGTTTCAGCAAGCTCCAGGGAGCTTGAAGCCCTCATTGATCGAGAACATGGTTTGGTGAGCCTATGTTTGTTTTCTGTGATTGAATAATCATTTTTGGCTAATTGATATGATATGAACACATTGGGACAGGTTTCAGAGGCTTTTGAGGACTTTTACAGGTGTTTTTTCCAAAGAGAAGCTCAGGGAAGCTTATGGCCACATGTAGAAGAGGTCATGCCCGGATGAGCCATGATCTGTTTTCAGAGTTCTATTAGTCATTTTTGGGGTTTTTATCTGTTCTGATCTCAATGGTACAGTATGTTTTTCCATTGGAGTTGAGAAGTAGCTCATAAAATAACTTTTGACTAGTTAATCCCAGAGAGCCAAGTCCATTGATGGAGGCTCAAGGAGATGTAGCCCGGAGGGAGGTGAACTCCTTTATCAGCTTGTTCGTGTTGTGAGTTTGATGGTTTATTTGCTGCAAGTTGTGTTGTTGTGTATTTGTTTTAAGTACATATTTAACCATCTAAAAGAAAAATTCCTCACACACAAACATTTACAAGAAGATACATGAACTTAACACATAAGTTTATCTTGCATATTTTAAACACATGAAGCAAGGTCCTGTAAAGTTTATTTTATTGAAGTAGAGGGTGCTTGCATAGCATAACAAGTCAGCCTTCTATTTTCAGATCATCTGAGTAATTTGCAGACCAAGAAAAAATGGCAGTTCTCCTATTATAGACATTTCAAATTCAGGCTCCATGGCAGAAGCAAACCATTGTACCAATGAATCCTTATTACATCCAAAGATGATGTCATCTACATAGACCAATACGATGAGAAAATTATTATTCTTTGTTTTAATATACAGATTGTTGTCAGTTGTTCCTCTCTTGAACCCTTTGTCTTTGAGATACGCATCTAGTCTGTGATACCAGGCTTGAGGGGCTTGTTTTAACCCATATAAATCTTTCTTTAGCTTGCATACTAAGTCAGGGTTATCAGACAGTTTGAAACCCTCTGGTTGTTCCATATAGAATTCTTCACTTAAATATCCATTTAGAAAAGTTGACTTGACATCCATTTGATAGACTTTAAACCTTTTATGACAAGCATATGCAAGAAACATTCTGATAGCTTCTAATCTTACTATGGGCGCAAATGTTTCATCAAAATCCAGTCCTTCTATCTAAGCATAGCCTTTACAGACTAACCTTGCTTTGTTCCTGATAACTTGTCCTTGCTCATTCAACTTATTCTTAAAGATCCATTTGAAGCCAATGATGTTTTTACCTTCAGGTCTTTGAACCATCTCCCACATATTGCTTTTCTTAATCTGATCAAGTTCTTCATTCATTGCTTTAACCCAGTGGTCATCTTTGTTGGCTTCATTAAAATTCTTGGGTTCTAGCATGGATATGAAAGCTATATGAGATTGTTTGGTGTTTTTGATTAGCTTTCTCCTGGTTTGTACACCTTTGTCTTTTTCTCCAAGTATCTAACTTGCAGGATGATTCTTTTGAATGATTCTGCAGGAGGAATTTGTAGTTGACTGCTGATTTGAGTCTGTCTGAGTGTCTGAGTCTTCATCTGATTTCGAGTCTTCATTTTTTGATTCTTGGACCTGTTCATCTTCATCTTTAGCTGTGTCTTCTGTAGAAGACTCATTACTGTACACCTCTCTTGCTAGGATTTCTTCATCAATTTTTACATCAATACAGTCAACCATTTTATGCAGCCTATTATTATAGCATCTATATCCTTTACTGTTTGTATCATACCCTAAGAATATACCTTCATTAGCCCTGTCATCATATTTGTCGAGGTTCTCATCATTATTATTTATGTAGCATTTACTCTCAAAGACTCTGAAGTGTTTGATTGAGGCAGGTCTTCCAAGCCATAATTCATAAGGTGTCTTGTCACTTTATGGTCTAAGGTGGGCTTTGTTAAGAACATGGACTGCTGTGTGTATTTCTTCTACCCAGTAGGTTTGACCAATGTTCTTCTCTTTCATCATTGACCTGGCCATTTCCTGCACTGTTCTGTTTTTCCTCTCAACAACTCCATTTTGTTGTGGAGTTCTTGGGATTGTGTATTCTCTCTTAATCCCATGCTCATCGCAGAGTTCCTTGAAGTCTCTTGACATAAACTCTCCTCCTCGATCTGATCTTACTACCTTTAACCTCTTGCCTGTTTGAGTCTCTGTTAAGGCCTTAAATATTTTAAACTTCTCAAATGCTTCAGCTTTTTCTTTGAGAAAGGTAACCCAAGTAAGTCTGGAGTAATCATCAATAATCAGCATGAAGTAGTTTTCTTTCCCCGTGCCTTCCTATCTTGATGGTCCACATAAATCCATATGAACTAGTTGGAGTGGTTTC
>JZKD02S1084114.1:34441-60435 GCA_000966675.3 Picea glauca | reverse complement strand
TTCCTTTTCCATTACTTAAGCTCACCATCCCTTTGCCCTTTATTTTCCCTAGAGCATCATTTCCAAAGGTTACATTTTCTGATTTGCTTTCACTTAGAGATAGAAACTTGCCTTTATCTCCCATCATGTGTTTGAATCATCCACTGTCTATATACCAAGGGTTTGTTTTTCTTTGAGCGGACAATACTAATCCACACTTGTCACTTTCCTTCTTCTTCCAAAACTTGACATTTTCAATAGGCGATTTCGAATATGGTTCATAGTTCCTTAACCAACAGTCAATAGATTTATGTCAAAAGTTATGACAGGTGTAGCATTCAACCTCATTATTCAATAGGTCAAACTTATTGTTGCAGTGTTGTCTACTTATTGATTGTTGATTATTTCTTGGCCTCCTTAGTTGTATGTGTCTAGACTTAATTTGGCAATTTGCAGTCTGTGAAGGATTATTACTTGACTGTATCATAATTTGTTGCAGGAAGTATTTATTCCTTTGAAATATTAATTTCTCATGTCTAAGTCTTAAGGAACAATTTATCGCTTTGTGACCAAAGTTAGAACAGTAGAAATAATAGCCATGGAAAAATTCTTTGTACCTGGGAAATGGTTGTCTTCTTTGTGCAAATCAATTTCTTCCAGGATGATGACATCTTTCAGTAGTGAGCACATTACTTCTTTGTTCTACAGATTCAGTTCTTTCATCTTTTACCTTACTCATCCTGGGTGGTTGATTGTCTTCCTTTGTTCCTGTAGGTTTGTTGTTGTTATTGGTTGTACATTTGACAAACTTGATGGGTTCTTCATTTCTTGGCTTGCCATTACTTGATCCCTATTCATAACCCAAACCATTTTTCAACTTTGGATTCCTTTGCTGATTCGGGATGGTGGCTAATCCTTCTAAGGCTTTGATACTTGATAGATTTTGATTATACAAGGCTTGAAACTTCTCCATCTCTTTCCTAGTTTTCACTACTTCTTATTATAATGCTTCACATCTTGCCTTCTTTTTTGATAACTATCGATTCAGAATGTCTTCGATTTTCTTTGCCTCTTCTAATTCTACTTTTAGTAGGACAAGGTCTTCATCAGGATTTTTACTGTCTTTCTCGAGCTGTATCAAAAATTTTCTTTTCTTTTTGTTCTTAATTCTTCTGTCAATCTCTTCCAATGCACTGATCAGTTCTCCTTCCATGTCAACCACATATTCTTCTTCATTAACTTCACTTCCTGTGTTGTTATTATCATATTCCTCTTTGGCCATAAGTATGAAGTCATTTAATTTATCTTCAATAGGGGAGTCATAGTCTTCATCATCTGAAGGATCATCTTCATTGTTTACGCAAAGTCTTTTCTTCTTAAAGTTATTCTCTTTAAAGAAATTTTTGTGTTTATGTTTCTCGTCATCTTCATACGTCTGATCCTTTCTTTTGTGGGGACATTTATCTGAAAAATGACCTATTCTACCATAGTTGAAAATTTTGAAAGGTAGTTTACCTTTGTATTTGCATGATCCCTTCTTCAGTCTCTTCACAAATTTTGCTTCAATTTCATTGGCCTCAAAATCCTCATTCTTGTCTTCTTTGAATGATGCTTCTCTGGAGGTGGGTTTATCTTTAACTATTCTCATTTTGTAAGCAGTCAATGTTCCTAGAAGTTGATCAAACTCCAAGGTTTTTAGATCATTAAGTTCTTCTATAGCAGAGACCTTTGGGTTGAACCTATCTGGGAGAGATCTCAAGATTTTCTAAACTAAAGTAGTTTCCTCAATTTTTTCACCAAGTGCTTTCATTGCATTTACCATTTCTTCTACTCTCAGAAAGTACTTTCCAACTGTTTCATCTTCCTTCATCTTTAGCTATTCAAACTGTATTCTGTAGGTTTGAAGCTTGGCATCCTTTACCTTATCATTACCCTCATAACTGCTAATGAGTTTGTCCCACATTTCTTTGGTAGTTCTTAAACGCGTAACTTTTACAAATTTTGCTTCTGCAAGCCCACTCAAAATAGCATTCATAGCCTTAGCTTTGAAACTAAATTCTATCTTGTCATCCTTATTAGCTAGCACAACTGGCTTTACATAACTAGTATCTACCACATCCCAGATATCTGCACCTAAAGCCATTATGTAGGTTCTCATTCTAACTTTCCAGAAGGAAAATTTTGTTCCATTGAACAGAGGGGCCTTATTGGACAAATTTCCTTCATGGATTGACATATTTAATCTCTAGGATCTACCCTTAGATAGAAGGGGCCGAATTTGATACCAATTATTGCACAACTGAGAGGGGGGGGTGAATCAGTTGTGCCCGTGCTTAAACAATTATGCTTCTTTTAAATTCTTTACAAGTCACTCAATGATGATCACAATAATGTAGGGAAATAAGCAATGGCACATTCAACATCAGTCACATATATGAGAAACACAGAGACATATATTTTCTCAAGGAAACCCATACAGTGTAAAAACCTCTTCTTCTTTATATGATAAGTATTATTTACATTCGTTACATTATCATACATATGAGAACCAACTCATTGTGAGGCTACAACCTCTGTTTTGCAAGATCCAACTTGTTGGGAGCACCAACTCTCTGTTTTTCTCTAGCACCCACTAGAAGGAAGCACCAACTCCTTGGTTTCTCTAGCACCAACTAGAAGGAAGCACCAACTCCCTGGTTTCTCTAGAACCAACTAGAAGGAAGCACCAACTCCCTGTGTTCAAGCTCCCACTTGAACCTCTGAGGAAACCAATCCTCCCTTTCACCTCCCTACCACCTAGAAATATGAATCTTTGCTAATGAAACTTATCACAGTGATACAATATTTATCATTGGCTTACCAGACATATCATTGTTCTGCTATACTGCGTTGCTTTGTCTACATGAGTGTCTTCTGCACACTCCTCTATGCTTTATGTTCTTCTCATGTTACGCACTATGTGCCATCTCCATTTGATCCACCATTCTTCTTCTCTGCATTTCAGCTGTTGTACTCTCCTCCTTCTGCCCTCCTGAATCCCCCATCACATCTGAAACACCATCTCTTCTCTGTACCGTGTACTTATCTCTTCTGTGCACCTTATGCATGCAATGTGTGCGCATCCTCTGCATCCTCACACCACACTGATCTACTTCACATCTCAAGTGCTCTGGCTGATCATCGCAACTCTTTATCTTCTCTGGTGGTTCCCACTACGCGTCCAGCATCACTGGGTGTTCAGCTGAGATTCCTCAGCCTCTCTGGAAGTTCAGACTACTCATCTTCTATGGCACAATAGAGCTTATCCTTTCTGTTTCAGTTATAGACTTCAATGCTCATCCATATGTCAATCCCTTCTAAGAATAGTCTTCATTCACTAGAAGAAGCTTTTATACTCTTCAGCTCCTCTGGCGATCACATAGAAGTCTCTTTGAATCTTCTGGCAGAAACCATCAATGGTTTCTAGTAGTTACACTGTGAAGAGCAACATTATCCCTCTGATCATACTCAAATTCACCTGCATCATTGGATTGGCTCCATGGGATCTTGCATTCATTTCAGCATTTTGACATTCGAAAATTCAACATTCGTGTGACCAAGTGTCTTGACACTCCCATTCACGATCCCTGAAACTCCGAAAAGGAGCTTGTCTGCACTAGCTCCTTCCCCCATATTCCAACGATGTGACCACAGGCTACATCCATTTCATCTTTTCGGTATTTTCGTGAACTTATGACCTTCATCGACCCTGATCGATGGTCCACGATCTCGATGAATTGACAGTCTAGATCTGATCGTGAATTCACATCTCGTTGTTCCTTAGATGGAGGTTATTGTCACTCCAAGTCGCGATAGGCAAGACTTCGAGACGGAGCTTAGATCAACGGTCCATAATCTTTGTGTATTGATGGTCTAGATCTAATCATGAATTCGCATCTCGCAATTCCTTAGATGGAGGTTCTCGTCACTCCAAGTCGTGATAGGCAAAACTCTGAGATGGAGCTCAAATCAACGGTCCATGTTCTTGGTGATCTGACGATCCTGATCTTTTCGCGATCTCGCATCTCATTGTTCCTTATATGGAGGTTCTCATCACTCCAAGTCGTGATAGCTAAGACTCTGAGATGGAGTATGATCAACGGTCTAGATCAAACCTCGATCTGATAGTTAAGATTGTTTCAGGATTTCACATATCACAAATTCGAGAGGTTAGGGAACCCTGTTCCTTTGACTTTCCAGTCAGCAACATGACGATCTTTCACCACGTGTCCTATGGAACTAAGAGTCCAGATCTTGTCATGATTTCGACACTTCACAGACCTTGTTTATGCCTGATCAACGGTCCACAATTCTTGGTGATCTAACGGTCCAAATATTTTCATGAATTCGCATATCGTGAGTTTGAACCTCTTTCCTTTGAATTTCACAACCTGTGAAACTCTGAAATGGAGTCTTTTTGGTGCTCTGATCTTTCACCATGCGTCCTCTTGATCCAATGGTCCATGACTGTCCTCGATGGACGGCAAGGATTCCTTCACAATTTTGGAGAGTTGGATGACTGTTGGACTTATCCGCCTTGCAGCTTCACCATATCTAATGGTTATTGATCCTTCGTAGATACCCCAGATCCTACAACCTAGATCTTCTCGCGATTTCGCCACTTCACGATGGTTCTCCCTGATCCAACAATGGTTGGATCTTACACTCAGATTTGATGCCTCAGATCTGTCCTCCTCTTCTGCACGTTCTTCTTGTTTACAATCAGATCTAACGGTCCTCAATCTTTCAGGAATTTAACTGGGATCCAATGATCACTAATGCTTCTCCTCCCGAGCTTAGGCACTACGATCAACTCTATGCTAATTACTCATGAGCTTACCTTATTCCTGTTTTTCATCGATGCTTACTCTGATCTTGTCATCAATGAACTGCCTACAATCCTTTGCACGTTTGCTGCCATCTTTTCTATTGTACTTGCCATCAATGACAATCATACATTGTCTGTAAAACATGACAACATCATCACCAACCACATTCTCTTTTCCCTTCTTGTAAATGATCTCATAATCATATCCAAATAGATTGTTTACCCATTTTTGTTTCCCTAGAAATGAAATTCACTATTTCAGAAAATACTTGAGGATCTAATGATCATTTTTAATTTGGAATATTTTCCCCAATAGATAAGGATGCTAGAGATCCACAAAATGCAGAATAGCCAAAATTTCCTTTTCATAGATTTATTGACCCAAATATCTCTCTGAAAGTTGTTTCCTAGTGAAATCCAAAGGCCTTCCATATTTCATGAGGAATACCCCAATTCATTTTCATGAAGCATCACATTCTAGGAAAAAAGTCTTGGTGAAGTCAGGAAGTGACAGGATAGTAGTTGTGCACATGGCCTCTTTCAAGGCATGGAAGGATTGATCAGTGACTGGATTCCAAGTGAAAGAATTCTTTTTAAGTAGAACAATGAGAGGTGCTGCAATTTTTCCATAATTTTGAAAAAAATTGCAATAATATCTTGTTAAACCGAGAAAACTACACAAGATCTTAAGATTTTTAGGGCAACAAAAATCCTTCATATCTTCAATTTTCTTAGGATCCACCTGTACACCGTCCTTGATAACAATATGACCCAGGTAATTTACTTTCGAGGCTCCAAAGGAACATTTAGATTGTTTGAGGAAACTTTTGTGTTGAGAGAGTAGATGGAGAACTTGATCCACATGGGAGAGATGGCATTTCCACGTTTTAGTATAGATGATAATATCAACAAAGAAAACTAAGACAAAATGATGTAGGAAATGATGGAAGACATGATTCATGATACTTTGGAAAGTGGAGGGATGATTACATAGGACAAAGGGTAGGACCAAGAAATCATAGTTACCCTCACGATTTCTAAATGCAGTCTTGGGAATGTCTTCCTGTTTCATACATATCTGGTGGTAGCCAGAACAAACATCAAATTTAGTAAGGTAATGAGCATTGCTCAATTCATCCAGTAGGTCTTCATTAATAAGAATGGGAAATTTGTCTTTGATGGTGAGCTTGTTAAGGGAAAACATTTATGGACACATGTGACAAGTCCCTTCTTTATTAAGTACCATGGCCATAGGAGAATAATATGGGCTGGTACTAAGATGGATAACACCCGCTTCAAGAAATTCTTGAATTGTTTTCTCAATTTCATTCTTTTGGGAAAATGGATGATGATAAGGGTGAATGTTGGGAGGAAATATACCTAGTAATAGATGAATGGAATGATCATGAACACCATAGGAAGGGGAATTCCATGCAGAGTGTTAAAAAATACTTGGTTTTGGGAGAGGATAGATTGGAGGTAAGGATGCACAAAGGGTGTCTCAACTTCCTGAAAAAAATGTAGTTGGGAAATAATACCAGAATGACCTTTTTTTAGTAGTTTTTCCATTCAATGGGAAATAATGATCTCAGGGGAGCCTGTTGGTATGCCTTGGAACTAATATTGTTATCTCACCTATTGGAATTTCATGGTTAATTCCTTCAAATCCATGAGGATGGGGCCTATAGTGCATAACCATTCAACATTGAGAATAGTGTCACAACCACACTTTTCGATAGAAAACATATGATATTTCAAGTGGTACTTATCATTTTGTAGGTGCACATTTTCACAACTCCCACCACATTTCATGGAATTGTTGTTGGAAATCATGATTTGAAAATTGTTGACAACATAGATATAACAATTGATTTCTTGATCAATGTGACTATGAATAAAATTACAGCTACTACCACTATCAAAAAGGATTATGAATTTCCTATGCTTATTGCAGCCAATGAGCTTGAGGGTTTGGGGAGTAGATATGTTAGTGAGGGCATGCAGTGCAATCAATGGTTCAATTTCTAGTGGATAAACGAGAAGATTATTATCATCTGTTGGGGATAGATCTTTCACAGGGGAAACTTAAACCTCCTCGTCAACAACATCCTCAGAAATGGACATAAAAAGATTATTTTCCTTACAATTGTGACCAGGGAAATATTTTCTATCACAATTATAGAAAATACCTTTGAGTTGGAATTCAACCATTTCTTCCTGAGTTAATTTATGGATCTTGAGAGGGGTGTCATGAGGAGTAGGATTGGTAGGTCAAGGTCATGGAAAAAAATAGGGTTTTTTGTTTTGGGAAAAGACAACTTGTTGTGATTCTTTGGAGAGTTTAGTAGCTTCCAACCAAGTCTGGGGGAGATCCATGAGGACCTAGGAGAAAATTTTATCCTTTAGTCCACTAATAAAACATTCCCTGAAGAAGGAATCTATCATGCCCTCCATTATGAAAGACAAGTACTCAAAGGAGGTGATAAAGTATTCCACCATGCTAGAATATTTCAACTTGGTCAAATGACCTAAATAGTGGGTGTCAATGTCAAGTCATTCATAAATATCTGCGACAAATTGGGTCCAAGAAACATACCCCCAATGTGCATTTTTATGCCATTGACACCATTGCCAACATTTAAGATCTAGATATAGAACAATATAATGAAGTTTGGCCAAGTCATCAGTAATGCCATGAAAATAAAAATGATGCTCCATTTGGGTGACCCAACCTGTGGGATCAGAGCCATAAAATTTATTGATGTCAACTCAGAGAAGATGAGGGTCACAATGAAATGGGTTGGAATGAAAGGCCACAGTATAGGAGGAGTCAACACCATCTACTTGGGAGGTTTTTTTAGGGAAGGGGGGTTCATGGGATCAGTTGAACAACTGGGTGATAGTGGCATTGAGGGTGTCAAATTTGTTGTCAAATTTGTCTTCTAATTGGTTAAATCGAATTTCAACTTTGGAAATTTGAGTTTGGACTTATTCCTCAAAATGGTCAAACTGGGCCTTGTTCTTGTTGATTTCAGCCTGTAGTTCTTGGGTGCAAGTGGTGACTAGGTGGAATTTCAGGGTGCTTGGAATGGGAAGTGGGTCCACTAAAAAAGTTTAGATTGGTGATATATATCACTACAATGAAGGTGACAAGGGAAATCCAATGAAATATGTGTCAAATAAGGATGTCAGGAAGGGTGGGTGGTATCACTGAAAAAATGATTATAAGTGATAGGTACCACGAAAATCAGGGAGAAAAGGTGAATCTAATGGGATAGGTCGCAAATAAGGGTGTTGAGAAGGGGATTAGGTCCACATAAAAAAGGCTTAAAAATGATAGGTATGATGATGATTAGAGAGAAGAGAGGAATCTAATGGGACCAGTCATGAATAAGGGTGCCAACGGGACCAATATACTCATTTTTTTTACTCCTGCAGAGTTAGACTATGTCCTGAAGAACAATGTAGTAACACAAGGCCCAAATTGTTAACATGAAAAATTTTGTAAGAATTTCAAAACCAGAATGAAAAAGGCAGGGTTGCATGGCAATAAATCTCATTTATTTATTTGTTGTTTTGTTTATTTTCCAAGGGTTAGGGTTTATAGGGTTCCTACAGAGAAGGGTTTTCCCTATGCTATAACTCTTTGATATATGTGCAAGGTTGAACATTAGTACAAAGCCAAATATTTTAGGGCACCACCTAATGAGGCTCGACTATACCCTTATTCGTACTACCTGATTACCCAGGTACTAGAGAGTATCTTCTTGAGTGTTTTCCTCAGTGTCACTATAACAGTTAGGTGGCCAATCAATTGATTTAGATATAGTTTCAGGAGACCTAGGGGACTCCCAATATACTTCATGGTACATGAGAGTGATGGCCATGTATAGATTCTGTGTGATGCCTTACTACTCGAAGGGTAAAAAAATGGGTTACATAGGTCTCCAACAAGGTGAAACATTTGTTTCTAATTAACATTGTGAAACCATTTTTATTTCCTGCATGTAGTCTTCTCGACCACAATTTCACCCATTGAACGACAGATATTTGTTCTTTAAATACATTGGAAGTACATGTCTCTACCCTAAAAACAATTCGCACAGTTTTTGTCAAGGAAAGTGCTATGATACCACTTGTTAGGTACCAGATGTATTATAAATAACATAAAATAGAAATATAATAGCAATTACCAGCGGAACAAAAAAATGTATACAACCAAAAAATGATGAATGATACCTTTATTGATAGAAAGCAATGTGCACTTACCTCTTCAAGGGGGAAACCTCCAGCAGAGAGGCACTCTATTACAATAATTCTCAAGACAAAAATTTCTCATGCCTCCTCTTATTTATACTAATTATATCTTCTAAGGAACATTCTAGAGGAATATCTTTCTAGAAGCGGAAGATTCTATTAAGTCTTCTTACATTAGACCTGTTCACATTATTAAATAGGCCTTATTAACTAGTGTCGACCTTTATTACATGTAAAATATATTATTCTACCTACGTGAGGGCTTAGGGAGGTTAGGTCCCTAACACATTAGGTTGGTGGGGCATACAAAATCCTATTGATTTACCTCTAACTTACCTTTCTTAAACTGAACTCAACAAATAATTTGGATCTCATAGGATGATTATGCCCCTAAAGAGATTTCAATGACTGTCATTATGATCGATTATAAGATATGGAGAGAAAGTTGTGATCTATTGAATTTATTTTACCTTCAAGTTGATGTAATCAAGTCCACATAGACCCCATCACACTTGTCGAGATTCCATGGATGCTCCCTTTTAAAAGGGATGATGGAATCCCATATCCGAGATCCAAAAATTACTTAAATGTTGTATTAAAAGCCATAGCTGGATCTTGATGATTTGGGTTTTGATTTTTATTTGAAAACCAAAATCCCAATATCTCAAAATAGAACTTTGACGATGAACAAAACCTCATCTAAGAACTGTGATGATATAGATATTTGTGATCCAGAATGCACTGCAAAACCTTCAAAAGAGAAAGTCTTGATCTAGATTTCTAGACTTGACTGAAGCGTCAATGCATATATCATGCCACATCATCACCACATGTTAAGACACATTAGTTGGAAGCCACATCTCCTTCCACATGTCATTCCATGTAAGCATACACATTCCTTGCCACATCAGTAAGTGGCCATGTCAACATCCACTAGATTGCCAAAAAATGATAGGCACAAATCTCAAAGAAAGATGAATGGTCTATAATATAAGGTGTCTCATCAATGATTGGTTGGGATATGGTCTTGGAAAAGAACCCAACAGATAGAACCTTGACATGGAACTATGACCATTCAGAAATTTGAGAATTTAGGACATGCTACACAACCTTTTAAATTGAAAGGCCAGATTCTAGATTCCTGAACTGATGTCACTCCTAAACGAAACCACGTGGATGAACCTTGTCCATATGGATATCTGATAATATAGATATCACTTTAAAGGATTAAGAAAAGGTTGGGTTGGATTTGGATTTTGGGCTAGCTCGACGCGTGACGAAACCATGTTGAAAAAATCATGAAAATCCATATATATGGGAATCTTGGATTTCCTTGTTGTTGATTTATTTAAAGATATAGATTCTGGATAGATGAGACACAATGAGCCTCAAATTAATATGCTCCCTGATCTGACTGGAGTTATAAGTCTCTTTATTCTCAATTCCACAATGAAATTCATCCTCCTCGACTTTACTAAATCAATTCATTATCTTCATACAATTTCACAGGGTGTTGACCCTTAATACATTAAAACAACAAAGGTAATGTAACACCCTAGGTTATGAACCCCCATTTTAAATAATGTATTTTTACAATGTTACGCAAGCCGTGACCCTCACGGTCCGACCGCTTCCACCAGGACCTTCTTTCACACAGGCCCGAAGAGTCAAAGATCTCTTCCAACCCTCTCGGGAGTTCTCAATACCCACAGGTATCTTCTCTCGCGACCTCCCCCTTTTTGCTTGTCGAGAAATCAGAACTCGCAAGATCATGAGTTCACTACTCACGGGATCGGGTCTTTCAATTCCCTGAAACCAGATGGTCAAAGGGTCAACGCCTTCGTATATCGGGGATCGCGTGATCGCGATTTTTCCATTCACAATTCCTTTGCAATGGAAAGTCCCGAATACCGAATCCTAATCTCTCGGGATCTCACGCCACCTGTATTCCACTAACACACGTGGTCCCACACTGCCACATCACTTCAGGGTTTTTCAGATCGCGAATCCATGATGCCAGAGTGCCTCGACGTCGAGAACCCCGAATCTCTGAACCTCGATTCCTAGGGATCCTTCGACGCGTGTCCCACCAAATCAACGGTTCCGATTAGATCGAGAAATCGCCGATTCGTGATTTCAACGAATGAAAAAATCTAACCTCCGCAAACACCGAAGACCAAATCCTGATGGCCTTTGGTTCTCTTTCCTGCACCAAAGGACTAAACCTCGCGCAACTTCTCCAAGATCTGACGATCGTCGGGTCTTCGCAGATTTTCCCCTGCAAGATCGGTCGTCGATTCCTCCTCCCTGGGTGATCCTCCCGCTGCGGCTTCTCCACGGTTCGAACCTCCTCCTGGGTCTGTTCCTACAGTATCCACAAAAGGAACTATCCCTCCTGAGCTTAATTACTCTGACTCCTTCAGGGGAAAGTATATGTACTCCTTACGGTCAACCTCCAACAACTCTCAAAGTGTTGAACTCGTCCAGACTATGTGCACTCTCTGCAATAGCAGTCCTTAGCTTCCTGCTCAGATCCACAACTGAGACTTCTGGTTCTGCCTGCACTCTCCTGCAAGGCTGTACTAACCCAATTCAACTTCTGCGCAGCTGAAAATAAGAGTTTAACTGTCTAGCCTCATCAACACACTCTATGCGAATGAATTTAACTGCACTCTATGCAGGAATATCCCAGCTCAGACAGAGAAACAATTGAAACTCATTCTCCTCTCTCTCACAGATTTCAATTCAATTATGAAATCACATACACAAAATATTCAAAATCAAATGCATAACAGAAAGCAAACGTCCATGAGCATAATATCAACACAGAGAAACAATACAAACCGTGGAATTGAATCAAAGTCTTTCTTCTATTAATTCAATCTGCACATGGGTGCTCCCTACAAGTTCCCCTGTTCTGCTCTACTTTCTCTCAATGATCATAATACAAGGATACAAAGGAGGGTGTCTATATTCTGTTTGCCCTCTTGAAATCTGAAACTATCAAATCTACAATTAAATTCCTATCTAACAGCATTAAAACTATTAAATGCCTCAGCTACCTAAGGACGTGAGCTTAAAGGCTGAAGGTCCATTTACAATATACATAGTGTGCTCCTTATGAATGCCTTCATTTAAAGGGCGGTGCAACAACTTTCCAAAGTATTTCAAAATTTGTGTGTTGGCGTTGTCCAGCTATTCTTCCTGCTCCACGCGCTGGCTCGCTTGATGAGTGAGCGATGCTCCTGCATCATACTCCTCGGCTTGAAAAATTTCATGGGCTCCTGTCCATGAGCTTTTGCATGGTCTGTCCATGCTTTTGTATCACTGCCTCAGTCTCCCAGCTGGCATCTTCCACTAGGTGATTCTTCCATTTCACCAGGTATTCAAAATACTGCTTTCTTCTGGTCTTTTTTCCCACTCGCTTGTCCAGTATGCAGTCCATCTACGGTTTCTGTGCAACTAGTAATTGTTTCTACCACTGGACCACTAGTTCTTCAGCTCTAGCCTCTGCTTCTCCAGCCCTATATGGGTATAAATCCGAAATATTAAAAATCGGAGATATCCCAATGCCCTCTGGTAATTCAATTTCATATGCATTCTCCCCGAATTTCTTCAGGACTTTGCATGGCCCAATCTTCTTCATCTTGAGCTTGTTATATGTTCCCCTTGGGAACCTTTCCTTCCTTAAGTGTGCCAGAACCAAATCGCCAACTTCAAACTGAAGTTGTCTCTTCCGCTGATCTGCTCTGTGCTTATATTCCTGATTTGACTTCTGCAGTCGTTGCTTCACCTTCGTGTGAAGTTCTTTCATTGCCTCAGCGAACTCTTCAGCACTAGCACTGCTTGTTGCATCCTGTTCTGACTCCCTGAGTTCAGAAACTCCCCTCGGCTGTGTCCCATACAAAATATGGAATGGACTTTTTCCTATACTCCGATTCACCGAGTCGTTGTACACAAATTCTTCCTGTGGCAATATCTGGTCCCAACTGCTATGGTGCTCTGTCACCAAGCTCCTTAATAAATCCCCCAGACTCCTATTGACCACCTCGATCTGCCCATCTGTCTGTGGATAGTAATCTGAACTAAAATCCAAATTAGTTCCCAGCTTCTTCCATAGAGTCCTCCAAAAATGACCTATGAACTTGGTATCCCCGTCCGAGACTATGCTTCTCGGCAATCCATACAGTCTAACGATTTCTTTGAAAAACAAGCTTGCGATGTGGGTTGCATCGCTGGTCTTTTGACACGGAATCAAATGTGCCATCTTCGAAAACCTGTCCACCACCACAAAGATGGAATCAACTCCTCTCTGCGTTCTCGGCAAACCCAATACAAAATCCATACTGATCGCCTCCCATGGCCTCTCAGGTATGGGAAGTGGTTGATAAAAACCTGTGTTCTGCTTTCGGCCCTTCGAATGTTGACAAATTTGGCACCTGTCAACAAACCTTTTTACATCTGCTCACATGCCTAGCCAAAAATATGATTCGCTCAGCTTCGCGAATGTTTTGCCATGTCCAAAATGACCTGCTAAGCCTCCACTGTGTTTCTCTTTCACCAAATTCTCCCTCATGGAGCAATTCGGAATGCACAGTTGATTGCCTCTGAACAAAAATCCTTCCTAGATCATGTAATCTATCCAAGGACTCCGATATCTGAGAACTGGATTCTCAGCTGCCTCGTACACTTCTTCGAAGTCTGCATCTCCCACGTACATGTCCTTCAGATTTTCAAAACCTAATGTCTGGATTCTGAACTCCTGCAGCAACAAACATTTCTTGCTCAAAGCATCAGCTACTTTGTTAGCAGTCCCTAAAATGTGCTTAATCAAAAACGTGAAATTCTGCATATACTCCCCATTTTGCATGTTTCTGGTTCAACTTATCCTATTGACTCACAAACTGCAATGCATGATTATCACTGTACAGAACAAATTCTTTGGGCATCAAGTAATTCCTCCACTTCTTTAATGCATGTATGATGGCATAAAACTCTTTATCATATGTGGAGTACTTTAGCTTTGCTTCATCCAGATTCTCACTGGAATATGCCACAGGTCTGTCATCTTGACTTAAGACCCCCCCTACGGCATATCCACTCGCATCACATTTCACTTGAAATGTCTTCTGGAAATCAAGAAATACCAAAATCGGTTGCTCTGTTATCTTCCGCTTCAACAGATTGAAGCTCCTCTCAGCCTTCACTGTCCAATGAAAAGTCTTGTGCCGCTTCTTCACCGTGTCCATCATTGCTGCACTAATTCTACTGAAATTCCAAATGAATTTTCTGTAGAAACTAGCCAATCCATGGAAACTTCTCACCTCAAAAACATTTTTCGGTGATGGCCAATTCTTTATCACTTCCACCTTTTCTGGATCCATCTTCAACTCATTAGCCGAAATAACAAAACCCAAATAAATGAGCTCTATCTTCATGAAGGAACACTTCTTCATGTTGACCAACAGCTTCTCCTGCTACAGTCTTCTCATCACAATGGCCAAATGTTTCAAATGTTCAACCTTTGTCTTACTGAAAATTAATATATCGTCCAGATACACGACTACAAACTTCCCGATGAATTCCCGCAGGACTTCATTCATCAGCCTCATGAATGTGCTCGACGCGTTTGTCAAACCAAATGGCATGACCAGCCATTCATACAAACCCTCGTTTGTCTTGAATGCTGTCTTCCATTCATCACCCTCTCTCATGCGAATCTGATGATATCCGCTCTTCATATCAATTTTTGAAAAATAATTTGCCCCGCTCAGGCAATCCATCAGATCATCCATTCTCGGCAGTGGAAATTTGTACCTGATGGTGATTTTGTTTATCGCCCTGAAGTCTATACACATTCTCCAGCCTCCATCCTTCTTCGGACTTAGTACTGTCAGAACAACACATGGATTAAGACTTCCCCTCACTAGTCCTTTATCCAGCAAATCTTGCACTTGCCTTTTGACCTCCTCGTTCTCCTGAGGTGTCAACCTGTACACTTCCTTATTCGGCAAACTTGCTCCAGGTATGAGGTCTATATGGTGACTCACACTCCTCATCGGTGGAAACGAACGAGGTAGTTCATCCACGATGATATCAATGAAATCTCCCAACAGTTCCTGAATCTCTTCTGGAAAGTCATCCACTCTTGTGCTAGTCAGGACAATTCTCGGTTTCCTGAACACAAAGAACTATGGATCTTCCTTTTTCTCCATCTCTGTGAGAAGCTCCTTCCCGATCATGAGAAGTATGGTGCTGCTTACTTCCGACTTCACTTCTTTATCCTTTATCGGAAGCAACTTATGGATTTTCCCATCCTTTTCCAAAGTGTATGTGTTCATCCGTCCGTCATGAACCACATTTCGGTCATACTACCATGGTCTACCCAGAAATATATGACATACATCCATGGGAATAACATCACACAGAATCTCATCATTGTAATTCCCTATCTTGAATTTAACTAAGCATTGTTTTGTAACACTTACCCGGTGTCCTTTTTGTAGCCACGAGACTTTATATGGACTCGGGTGATTAGTTGTTTCCAGCTCCAGCTTTTCCACCATCTCGGTCGAAACGATATTGTCGGTGCTCTCGCTGTCCACAATGACTTTGCATTTCTAGACCTTGGCTGTGCAAGTTGTCCTGAACAGTCTGCTCCTTTGCACTGTTCTCTCCACCTCTTTCTCAGGCGTCAAAAAGATTTTATGCATCCCAAGCAATCTTCCGATGTCTGCATCTTCGTTCTCAGCATCACGCCTCTGCGCCTCAGTGATGTGAGTTTCTCCTCTGTCCACTTTCCTATCTGGACAGTCAATGGCTTTATGTCCATCCTTCCCACATGTAAAACATGTGATGATTCCTCCTCTACCCCTACCTCGACCTCTAGTACGAGGAAAAGCGTTCGTGTCAGCATATCCGCCACCCTGCTCTGTATTCTGCCTCCTCGGCTCAGCATATTTCTGCCTCTGTTGTGAGGCTCTGCCTTCCTCAATCTCACCCTGAGGTATCTTCCACTCCTCCTTGGGCTTTTGAATCCTTTCTTGGGCAACTACCTTTCCTATGGGCTGACTCCTACCTCGCCCTCGCTGTCCCTTCTTATGGCTCATATTCTCCTCGGCTTTCAGAGCCATCTGGTAAGCATCCTCAACAGTCCTGATAGTTTCCATGCTTAACTCATCCTGAATGTCATACCTCAGACCATTCAGATATCTCGCCACCTTCTCATCATCGCTCTCCCTATGACCTGCTCTGATATTGAGTCTGTAGAATTCCTCGGTGTACTCCTTCACCGTCATCATATTCTGTCTCAGGTTTTGCATTCGCCTAAACAGTGTGATTTGATAATCCCTCAGGATGAACTTGGCTTTCATCTTAGCGATCATTCTATCCCAGCTTTTAATCTTTTGTTTTCCCTTGGAATGCCTATCAGCTTGCAGCTTGTCCCACCATAAGGCTGCATGTCCCTTCAACTTGGTAACAACATGCCTTACCTTCTTATCCTCTTCGATGTCTTCATATTCAAAGTAGGTGTTGAGTGCTCAGATCCAATCCAGCAACTCTTCTGCATCCAGACTTCCTTCGTAAGCTGGAATGTCCATCTTGGTCTTGGAACTCATCCTAGCGATAGATTTTGTCAATCGCACAGTTGATGCCTCCTCTGTTGTGACCTCTTCTTGTGGTACAACCTCCGCCTCGCCTTCGGAGTCACTTAGATCTCCCGTATTTGTTGTGCGTCTCTGCGCTGCTTCCATATCTTCCATTCTGGCATGAAGATTTTGTATTTCCCTCTCTATTTCTATATTCTGTCCATGGCTAATTCTTTCTCTGGACATTCCTCTTTTCCCAGACAATTCCCTTTCCCTCTCTGGATTGGGTGATTGTCTTCCTCTTCTCGGTGGCATGATGATTTCTCCTCTCTACTACTGAAAGCAAAGATTTCCTTCTCTGATACCACTCTTATGCAAGCCGTGACCCTCACAGTCCGACCGCTTCCACCAGGACCTTCTTTCACACAGGCCCGAAGAGTCAAAGATCTCTTCCAACCTTCTCGGGAGTTCTCAATACCCACAGGTATCTTCTCTTGTGACCTCCCCCTTTGCTTTTCAGGAAATTGGAACTCGCAAGATCGCGAGTTCAGTACTCATGGGATCAGGTCTTTCAATTTCCCGAAAACTGATGGTCAAAGGGTCAATGCCTTCGTATATCGGGGATCGCGTGATCACAATTTTTCTGTTCACAGTTCCTTTGCAATGGAAAGTCCCGAATACCGAATCCCGATCTCTCAGGATCTCATGCCACCTGTATTCCACTAACACACGTGGTCCCACACTGCCACATCACTTCAGGGTTTCGCGGATCATGAATCCACGATGCCAGAGTTCCTCGACGTCGAGAACCCCGAATCCCCGAACCCCGATTCCTAGGGATCCTTCGACGCGTGTCCCACCAAATCAATGGTTCCGATTAGATCGAGAAATCGTCGATTCAGAATTTCAATGAATGCAAAAATCTTACCTCCACAAACACCGAAGACCGAATCCCGGTGGACTTTGGTTCTCTTTCCTATGCCAAAGGACTAAACCTCGCACAACTTCTCCAAGATCCGACGATCGTCGGGTCTTCGCAGATTTTCCCCTGCAAGACCGGCCGTTGATTCCTCCTCCCTGGGTGATCCTCCCGCTGTGGCTTCTCCACGGTTCGAACCTCCTCCTGGGTCTGTTCCTATAGTATCCACGAAAGGAACTATCCCTCCTGAGCTTGATTACTCTGACTCCTTCAGGGGAAAGTATACGTACTCCTTACGGTCAATCTCCAACAACTCTCAAAGTGTTGAACTCGTCTAGACTTTGTGCACTCTCTGCAACAGCAGTCCTTAGCTTCCTGCTCAGATCCACAACTGAGACTTTCGGTTCTGCCTACACTCTCTTGCACGGCTCTACTAACCCAATTCAAATTATGGGCAGATGAAAATAAGAGTTTAACTGTCTAGCCTCATCAACGGACTCTATGCGGATGAATTCAACTACACTCTATGTAGGAATCTCCCGGCTCAAACAGAGAAACAATTGAAACTCATTCTCCTCTCTCTCACAGATTTCAATTCAATTATGAAATCACATACACAGCATATTCAAAAGCAAATGCATAACAGAAAGCAAACATCCATGAGCATAATATCAACACAGAGAAACAATACAAACCATGGAATTGAATCAAAGTCTTTCCTCTATTAATTCAATCTGCACATGGGTGCTCCCTACAAGTTCCCCTATTCTGCTCTGCTTTCTCTCAATGATCATAATACAAGGATACAAAGGAGGGTTTCTATATTCCGTTTGCCCTCTCGAAATATGAAACTATCAAATCTACAAATAAATTCCTATCTAACATCATTAAAAATATTAAATGCCTCAGCTACCTAAGGACGTGAGCTTAAAGGCTCAAGGTCCATTTACAATATACATAGTGCGCTCCTTATGAATGCCTTCATTTAAAGGGTGGTGCAACAACTTTCCAAAGTATTTCAAAATTTGTGTGTTGGCGCTGTCCAGCTATTCTTCCTGCTCCACGCGCTGGCTCACTTGATGAGTGAGTGATGCTCCTGCATCACAATGCTGAGAGGCCAGGATTACCAAACAATTATTAAAAGGCTGGTATGCCCAAGAAATGTAATGTTTGGATCATTATTAATAATAAACACATCATTGGCTGATACACAGATAAGGACTAGATTTATAGGGGGATATGATTCCATAAGAGAGGGGTCTTGAGGGTTTAAGTGTTTATTCCTATGTTAATTACCAATTTTTCCTAAGTGAGGGGATCGGTTATGTGAGCTTCTTGGGGAAGGCTAGGAGGTTCTTGATTCCCCATGACATTACTTAAACCCTCCTCGGGTCTGATGGGGGGCTTAGACTGATGGTTTGTTCCCTAATTCCTATACAATTCACTCATTTTCCCTCACACACTTTCATGCACCCCCTTACCCATTCATTGATCCATCCTCACCTGCATCTTGGCTTGGGAAAGGAAGTTGAATTGCTGAAGAATTAGCCATGGGATAGTTGGCTGTAGTGGTAGCTGGTGTGATCCAGTTGTGACCTAGGGCCTACATGTCTGGGATGTGTTGGCTTATGCCCCATTTTTCTCACAACTGTAAGTCCTGAGAGTTCCAGCTTTGAGATTTTGGACCAGTTGTGTTGGAGGCCCAAAAATAAAAGGAGAGGGATTTCCTGAAGTACTGCATGGAAGATAAGGGTGGAGGTCCATTCTCTTGGGGCAGTACATGATGGGTACAAGAGAGCTGGGTACTTGTATTTTTGTGGGTGTTGGGACACCTGTGAAAGCTTGAGAGCTGACTATTTTGGGAACCCAAGTACACTCTGGAACCATCCTTGTAGATTTATATCCCTGTCTTGCGGGTGACACTACTATTGAGATTTGGAGAAGTGGTGTCTACGGTTGGGTGGAACGTCCTTGGTCTGTAGCTAGTTGGTGTCATCTTCCATAAATCTAAGTTCTCTCTGTTATGGTATCATTTACATGTATATGAATGTTTTTCCACTATATATTTAATTATAGTTTAATTGAATCTTTAGACTATGCATGCTTGTTGACTACTGTTGTGCATGTCATTAAAGTATTTTCTTATATGCATCCTTAAATTTTAAAAAGGTATCGTAAGAGAAAGAAGTCCAAGCATGGGATTGAAGGTAGAATGCCCCGGCTTGTGGGTGGCTAGGGATGTTACAGAATGGTATCAGAGCTTCTGGTTGAAACATCGGGCCAGTATGGGCCAGGTCTTTTGGTCAGAGTCTCGTGGTTACATATCAAATTCTGACCATGGAGTTGAAAATCTCAGGAGGAATGGTGTTGCAGAATCTACATAGGAGATAGAACTTCAAAGACCCATGTAATGGGTTCGAAGGATTGTGACCGTCCCCTTTGAATTTGAGAGCGATTGCCACTACAGGATCAGGAGAGATTCAATATCGTTGGATCGAAGGACAGGTGAACAAGGGTCATCCGATGAAAATGAAGAAAGGGTTAAGGTCACCACTGTAAGATCCCATTAGAGAGTGAGATGAATGAACATGAGGCATTGTGGAGAATCAAGTTGCATGGGAGATAATTTCCCAAGGTGGTCTTGCAATCCAAACCATGGTTTCCCTGAGGGGTTATGTGTCAGCATCAAGAGAATTGCGGGGAGAAAAGAGGGTTACTCCAAACTGTCGATGCCTGCCCCTACAAATTGAAAGGCATGTAGTGATGTGACATGTTAAGGCTTGAACATCAAAGATTCATATAGCCAAAGTATATCTTGACCATCAATCACCAAGGGGTACATGTCAGCAGATCAATAACTCTGGAGAAATATGTTCAAGGGGTTTTCAGTTGAGATTTGAAACTCCCGAAGCCTAGAGAGATGAAGATCCATAGTAAATATTGATCATCCGATCATCTGAAATAGATCTCGATCGATAGATCATCTGGGGTAAATCTCAAGCGTTGGATCATCTGAGGTGAATATGGTCTGTTTGATCAGAAGAGACATGGCATAAATATGTGGACTTCAGGTGAAGGACCAAAGTAATCCTCAACCATTCGATTCAAGAGGACACATGGCATAATCCCATGTACTTGGAGGGGTTTGAATTTTGGGATTTTTGAAACCCGAAGACCCAAAAGGATCTCATCCATTGATCTGCCAAGAGCCATGCATCACTAGATCCAGGGCTTCGGATAAAATCTAGTGGGGCCATATAAGTTTTGAAATTTGAGATTTCCTAAGTCAGAATACCCAAAGTAATCCTCAACCATTAGATTAAGGAGGACATGAGGTGCAGATCCATGGACTCTAGGTGAAGACCCAAAGTGAATCTTAGTCGTCCAATCCAGGAGGACACATAGTGACAAATTGGCTAGTTCAAGAATGTAGATTTTAGGAGAATTAGAAGTGTGCTAGCATTGAAACTATCGAAGTCCCAAAGCCCGAAGAGCCGAAGTGATGGGGCACGATGACGTCACCTAGAGGTGATGTGGATCTTGGAATTCTTGAAGTGACGTGGCTTGCGGATGTCACCTAGGATAATGTGGACACATGGGATGTGTGACATGTGTTAGTAAGTTTTGAGCATTTAGAGTATTGAAGAGTCAATTAGAATGTGACATGTGTCACCCACCTGATTGGGCAATGTGTCTGCTTCCAATATTTCACCACATGGTGACAGATCGTGCAGTTTGGAGATTGGGCACTCCAGAGGGGAAAGATGTGAGAGGTTGCGTTGGGTCAAAAAATCCCGAAGGCCTGAAGGCCAGAGTACATATCGATCGTTTATTCCAAAAGACACACTGCGAAGGATCTTCGACTTCAGGGGAAAGAACTTAGGGAGAAAGTGCAGGAGGAAAGTTTGAAACTTCCAAAGCCCGAAGAGTTGAAGCGATTCAGAGCTACTAATTTATGGGAGGACACCTGTCAGCAGATCATGAACTCTGGGTAAAATCATTCTGGGAGGAGGCAAGCAAGGAAGGTTGAGACTCCCAAAGCACGGAGTCCCAAATTGGATCTTGATCGTTGATTGTGAAAGAAGACGAGGACCATTGATTCAGTCCTGGATGAAAGTTATGAAGTATTGAAGCTCTGGACAAGTGCTTGTTCACTTAAGAGTAGGGTCATGGACATGGTCATATGCAGATTGAGAGCTGAAGGAAGGAGGGATAAGGGCCGAATTGGTGGTCTTCGAGACAAAAAAATGTTAAGTAAGGATTTAGCTGTGGTCACCCGAGAGGGTGGTTTGAAGGAAGCACCTGCGCAGGATGAGATTTTGTGTTGGCGAAGGATAACAAGACACTGTTATTTTCAAAGATTGGGGATATGATCTCCATGAACAAAAAAAATAGAAAGAGACCTGTAGCATGGTTTGGAATTTTTTTTTATTGTATATATAATTCTAACAAAATGGTCGCTTGAACATTTTGTAGAATTAAGGGGTTTAAACACATCAACTTAGGATGCATATTGAGGAAATGGAAGAAGGTGAGGGAGCCTCTAGTCATGATAAGGAGGCTGAAGGCCAGAATACCAAAGTTAGTAATGCAAAGACAGAGTCCAATGGACACAAGGGAAAAGAAGAGAAAGAAACGTTAATAGAAATGGTAAGAAGCTTGAATATGGAAGTGCAGAGATACAAAGCATACAATGAGAGAACGATGAGAGAGAAAAGTAAGATAAATGATCGAGTGTTGCAGATATTAAATTAGTTTCAGAGAAAAATGAGGAAGGGAGAAAACTCAAGACAAGAGGAAGAAAGAAGGTGCCATGAAAGAAGGGATGATCATGGAAGATCTAGTTATTCCAAAAGTTCTAGCAGAGCTCATGGAAACCACTCACATCCTTACTCAGAAATAAATTTTTATGCATCGAAAGATCCCATAAGTAGTCCATAGGTGTCTCCTGTCAAAAACCAAAGAAGGAAACAAGATGTATATAGTTTGCAAGGAGAGCTAAGGAAGCTCAAGCCACCTTCCTTTGAGGGTGAAAGAGAATCGAAAGATGATGTCGAAGCATGGTTTCTTGGGCTCAGGAGATATTTTCAGTTTCATAAATATTCGTCCAACCTAGAAGCCAGGATTTCCACCTACCATTGACATGGGAAAGTTGAAATGTGGTTGGACCAACTGAAGTAATTGGAACATGTTAATGAAATTAGGATCACTTGGAAGTAGTTCAAGAAGTACTTCTAGAAGGAGTACCTCTCAAATCATTTCTATGACAAGAAAATGCAGGAGTTCTTTGAACTCGGGTTGGGAAGCATGACTATGGAAGAATATGAGAAGAAGTTATTGGGATTGTTAAAGTATGTCATGTTCATTGGTGATGAGAAAGTGAAAATATAGATATTTCTATGTGCACTTCCAACCTTTTATAAGGAAAAGATCAAGTATGATGAACCCAAGACCTTGACCGAGGCCATCAGGAAGGATAAATACCTATATGAGCAAGTCTAGGGAAGCGAATCCATGCATAAATCTTGGAAGGACAAGAAAAATGCAAACTCCTATCAGAGGAGGAAAGGATTCAAACCTCCCTTCAATAGGAATGAGCCTAATAGAAATCATTAAGATCAATATCCTAAGGGATATTTCAAGAAGGAATATTCCTTGGGAAAAAGGGGAAGACCACCAATCCAATGTTGGGGATGCAATGAAGATAAGTTGTACAAGGATTGCCCACACAAAAAGGATAGAGTGAAGACTGTGCACAACATCTAAGAGGCTACAACAATCGAATATATGGGAACAATCTATGCATATTTGAATGATCGACAAGAAGAGTACCAATCCAATATGATTGAGGTGGAAGGTAAGATTATAAACCAACTTGTTTCTATTTTGATTGATTCAATAGCAACTCATTGCTACATTGATCTTAAGATAGTGGATAGATTACATTTGGAGAAAAGTAAACTTGGAAAAGCAAGTTTGGTTCAGTTAGCCACTGGAACCAAACTAAGAATCCATGATATGGTCAGAAGTTGTTCCATAAGTCTTAATGGCCTGAATACTAGTATTGATCTAAATATCATACCATTGGGGTCTTATAATATTCTAATTGGAATGGATTGGTTGGACAAGCATCATTTTGTCCTAGATTGTCATAACAAGACATATACATGTCTATATGAAAATGGAAAATAGAGCACTGTGAAAGAAGTTGCAAGACCCATCTCTATAAGGGAGATTTCAGCCTTACAGCTAAAAATATGTTTTAGGAAATTATGTCAATTGTATGAAGTTCATGCAGAAGAGTCAGATAATACCAAGGGGACAAGCCTCGAAGATTTCTCAGTACTATAGGAATTTGAAGATGTATTCCAAGAAATGCCAGTATTTCCACCAAGAAGGGAGATAGATTTCTCAATTGATTTAGTGCCAAGATCTACCCCGGTGTCAAAAACACCTTATAGAATTAGCACAACAGAGTTAAAAGAATTACAAATGAAGTTGGAGGAATTGTTGAAGAAAGGGTACATACGTCCAAGTGTTTCACCTTGGGGAGCACTAGTACTTTTTGTCAAAAAGAATGATGGAACCTTGAGGCTATGTATTGACTTCGGATAGCTGAACAAGTACACTATAAAGAACACGTATCCTCTACCCCGAATTGATGACCTCTTTGATCAACTGAGAGGAGCAAAGATATTTTCAAAAATTGACCCAAGGGAAGGATACCATCAGGTAAGAATCAAGGAATAAGAAATTCATAAGACAACCTTTAGGACCACTTATGGGCATTATGAATTTGTAGTGGTGCCATTTGGATTGACCAATGCATCCACTGTATTCATGTGCTTAATGAATGGCATATTCAAGAATTATTTGGATAAGTTTTCCATAATATTCCTAGATGACATACTTATCTATTCTAAGTCTGAAGAGGAGCATGAACATCACTTCAGTCTGATATTGCAAGTACTGAGAGAACATTAGTTGTATTCCAAGTTGAGTAAGTGTTCATTTTATCAAAAGTAGATCCATTACTTGGCACACATTATTTTAGAGCAGGGCATAGTTGTAGATCCAGAGAATATTGAAGCCATTAGTGGATGGCCAACACCTAGAAATGTGTTAGACTTCAGGTATTTTATGGGATTAGTTGGCTACTACAGAAGGTTCATAGTAGGGTTCTCTAAGATTTCTCATCCCATCACTTCTTTGCAAAAGAAGGGAACTAAATTTGAATGGACACTCAAGTGTGAAAATAATTTTAATCTGTTGAAGGAATTACTTACTAGTGCACCTATGTTAAATATTGCTGACCCAAATGAATTTTTTTTGGTATGTATAGACACATGTAAGGAAGGACTTGGGGGCATCTGTAGAATTCCTACAGAAACCCCGATAGATCTAGAATTCTAGTTAAATTGAACACAAACAATTTGCTGATATTCAAGAGATGAGCGAAAGTTTTTTCTCCATAAATCAGAGAATTATATTAATAAAAATGATATACATGAGCAACCATCCTCAAAAAGAAGAGAGGAGGTGAATATATGGAATTTCCAACATAGAAATTCTAGTCAAAAAAAGCTAGAAATAGCTAAAATAGGTGTCATACGCTAAGGGAGACCACATAGTTCGACCTAGACCACTAAAGATACATGTCACACACTCATTAATGTCCACAAGAGTTAAGTGATGCGCATTGGTTCACTTAATCTTACTTAACTGACAAGAGAAGAAGTTCCAACTCACTTAACTGACCCAAAATAGTAGTTACTAATAATAGTAACGACAAAAATCATTAATTAAGGAATAAATCTCTCACTCAAAGAGGAGGTGAAAATTACCTAATAATAGATGATTTTTTTCATGGGGGAGTTGGAATAAATCATGAATAAATCAATAAAATCAAGAATAAATCGAGAAAATAAAGAAAAATCAAGAAAATCAAGAATCGGGAGTTGAGTCTTGATCTAAAATTAGCAGTTTTCCCTAAAATCTAGGGATGAGGTGCCCTTCTTCTATATGTGGAAAAATTGGGTGAAATAAAATGTGAATGAATGTATTAACCAAGATCTAGGATTCTAGGTTAGGTATAAACTAATGTAAGTTAGGGATATGCTCCAACACCCCCCCTTAAGCCTAACTGTAATGACAAAAAAATTGAGTCTCGACAACTTGGCCATTTTAGGTACTCAATACATAAAAGAATTCCTCAGGAAAAGAGGAAAGAGGAAAAACCTCGTGGGAAAAAAAAACCCCCCAAAAGAAGAAAAAAATGATGAGTGGCCAAAAGTGACCTACTCAGTTGTCTCCACCACTCCAAGCATAGCTCTCAGTTCTGAAAATTTCTTTTCAGTGAAGGACTTGGTGAAGATGTATGCAA
>JZKD02S1084114.1:15130-29337 GCA_000966675.3 Picea glauca | reverse complement strand
GCCGCGTTGGCTGGGGCCGTGGATGTTTCCCCGTAGGGGTTTTACCACGTGAAAACATCAGTGTGTTGATATTTGATCTGGTTATGTGAGTGGTTACTAAAGGTGTTCGTCCTCTGTTGGAATACCTGTGTTGTCGAACATTATGAAGTGCTCAAATAATTTTCTGACTCCTCCTCATCAGTGACAACAAGCGATTCCTCGACAGGGTGTTCTGAAAAATCATGCAGTGATTCTTCTTCAAACTTCACACTTCGAGCTAGAACGAACTTTTCAGTTTGAGTTTCCAACAATATATATCCTTTGACACCTTCAGGATATCCAAAAAATATGCATTCAACACTTTGAGGCTCCAAAGCCTTCCTCTTATCTGTCGGAATGTGAGCCCATGCTCGTGAACCAAAAATACGAAAGTGTGACACTTTCGGTTTCTTACCAGTCCAACATTCAAAAGGAGTGGTGACTTTGAGTGATTTGTGAGGAACTCGGTTCTGAATGTATGCTTCAAAATTAATAGCTTCATCCCATAGCTTGGGAGCTAATTATTTCGACTGTAGCATATAATTTGCCATCTCTTTTAAGGACCGGTTTTTCCTCTCCGCAACACCGTTCTGCTGTGGTGTATATGGCACTCTGTGTTGTAGTTGTATACTGATTGGAGGCTGTGAGAATGGGCCTGTAATGTCACCGTGAATCATCCCAAGAGGTGAAGAAGTTCTATATGCATTCCCTTTGTCAAACTTTTGCTCTGGATGCTTGCCAAGAGTGCATCCTTGACATACACTGCTTGTGAATTTAATAGCTGAAAATCCTTCTACCATGTTTTCCTTTTTGAGTTGATGCAAGTACTTATAGTTTAGATGGCCAAATATTTCATGCCATAACCTGCTGATATCATTATATTGTGACAGAAATACAGTGCTAATAGATTTAGGAACAAAGTGGGATAAGAAATACAAACGAGAACCGTGATCTGCAATTCCATGTCCAAGTTGTGAGCTTGTGGAAATGTCGGTAATCACTGCGGAGTCTGGAGTGAACTCCACCTTCCTTCCAGAGCCAGAATGAGTGATAAGATATATCGAGAGAAGATTTGTAGACAACAAGGGTACATGAAGCACATTTTTGAAGCAACCCCCTTCAATATCAACAATTCCTTCTCCGCACACCTTTGCGGGTGTGGCATCTCCCAAGCAAATTGGGGATCTGGTGCTTTCTTCGATGGAGGAAAATTCATCTTTTGATACAGCCATATGGTTCAATGCACCTGAATCAAGGATCCAAGCTAATGGAGTGGATGTGACCACCATTAAATCATGACCATATTGTGCTCTCCCTCCCGTTCTGTTATCATATTTCTTCTTTGCATTTCCGGGCACCGTGAGATTGTGCTGCTGCAATTGCTTAGCCATCTCATCGATAGTCTTCCTCATGCAATTTTATTTGGGATGAAAACCTTTGGAACAATAGCTGAAAATTTTTATTTCCTTCTTCTTCTTCTTCTTACCCTTAGGCTCAGAAGAGTTCTCTGAAGATTGTGTGAATCTCTCCTTCTTCGATTCAGGAAATTTACCCGTTCCTTTTTCCTTATCTTTTCCACTGCTCTTTGGAGCATTAGTATCCACAAGTGTTTGGTTCTTGGAATGCTTGATGGCAACCATTTGGACTAACTTAGATTTCTCTTGATTCAATGCTTCAATTAAATCATTCAATGGAGGAATTTTCCATTTTTCCTAAGTCAATTTAGATGCTTGAAAAGACGACACAAATACAGAATATTCAGGGCCTAGTTTCTAGAGAATTGAAAGGATGAGTTGTTCTTCCCCTTTCGTGAATCCACATACATTAAGTTAAATGAGGAGGGATTTGAACTTGGTGAAGAATTATTGGAGTTTGCTGAAATGAATTGGACTTAGGGATATGAGTTCATTCTCCAGTTGATGCACTCTCATTGCATCTTGCTTGCCGAATAGTCCTTCCAATGTGGTCTAGACCACATCGGGAGTAGTGGCTCTACTGAAATGAAAGAGGAGATATCTATAAATTGATAAGAATATCATCCCAATTGCTTCATATAATTTATTGAAATACTTTATCTTCTCCACTGTAGCAATCGGTTCTTTCTCTGTTCCCATTATTACCCGGTAAAGCCTTTTGCTTCGGAGGAGCAGAGAGATCTCTGTCTTCCATTCGAAGTAATTGAAAGGATTTCGAATGATTTTTGTGGGCTGAGAGAGATGATCCATTTCTTCTTTATACGCCTCTTGATGATCTATACCTGAAAATAAAACCGTGTACAATCCACTAGAATCAATCTAACTCTGATACCATGTAGAATTCCTGCAGAAACTCTGATAGATCTAGAATTCTAGTTAAATTGAACACAAACAATTTTCTGATATTCAAGAGATGAGAGAAAGTTTTTTCTCCATAAATAATAGAATTATATTAATAAAAAATGAATATACATGAGCAACCATCCTCAAAAAGAAGAGAGGAGGTGAATATATAGAATTTCCAACATAGAAATTCTAGTCAAAAAAAGATAGAAATAGCTAAAATAGGTGTCATAAGCTAAGGGAGACCACATAGTTCGACCTACACCACTAAATATACATGTCACACACTAATTAATGTACACAAGAGTTAAGTGATGTGCATTAGCTCACTTAAGCTCACTTAACTGACAAGAGAAGCAGTTCCAACTCACTTAACTGACCCGAAATAGTAGTTACTAATAATAGTAACGGAAAAAATCATTAATTAAGGAATAAATCTCTCACTCAAAGAGGAGGTGTGAATTCCCTAATAATAGATGAGTTTTTGCATGGGGGATTTGGAATAAATCATGAATAAATCAATAAAATCAAGAATAAATCGATAAAATCAAGAAATATCAAGAAAATCAAGAACCGGGAGTTGAGTCTTGATCTAAAATTAGCATTTTTCCCTAAAATCTAGGGATGAGGTGCCCTTCTTCTCTATGTGGCCAAATTGGGTGAAATAAAGTGTAAATGAATGTATTAACCAAGATCTAGGAGTCTATGCTAGGTATAAACTAATGTAAGTTAGGGATATTCTCCAACAACGTCCTCACGCAAAAAGGACATGTCATTGGATATGAGTCCAGAAAGCTTAAGGAACATGAGAGGAACTATGCCACACATGACTTGGAACTTGCTACCAATGTTCATGCCTTGATGATGTGGAGGAATTATCTCATTTGGAAGATATTCGAATTAAGGACATACCACATTGGACTGAAGTATCTTTTTGAGCAACCGACCTTGAATACCAGGCAAACAAGATGGTTGGAATTTTTAAGTGAATATGGTTTCGATATCAATCATATCAAGGGAAATGAGAATAAAGTTGTCAATGCACTTAGTATAAGTGTGCATCTCATGCATGCTACTACTGTTAGTATGAATCAATTAGACTTGAGGAGTAGAATTTTAGATGGCCTTGTTATAGACCAACATTACCTACAGGTAAAGGAAAATTTACAGCAAGGAGATGTACAATAGAAAATAAAGGAGTATGAGATAAAGGAAGAATAAATACTCATGCATAAAAGTAGAATATATGTTCCTAGTTCTGCAGAACTACGTAATTTGGTATTGAAGGAAATGCATGATGTTCCTTATGTTGGACATCTTGGTTACCAAAAAAAAATTATAGCAGTAAGAAGCCAATTCTTTTGGCCGAGAACGAAGAAGTATGTTGCTGATTACATTGCTCAATGTATGGAATGTGAGAAGGTGAAGGCTGAGCATAGGCACCCAGCGGGTTTGTTGCAGCCATTGCCAATCCCAGAGAAGAAATGGGAAGTGATCACCATGGATTTCATCATAGGATTACCCATAATGAATAAGAAACACAATTCAATCATGGTGGTGGTTGAAAAATTAACAAAGGATTCTCATTTTGTTCTTGTGAAGGCAACACATACAATGGATAATATTGCAGAAATTTTCATGAAGGAAATTGCTAGGTTACATGGGATACCTAGGAAAATCGTCTCGGACAGAGATATGAATTTTACCTCCAATTTCTCGAGGGGATTGTTTAAAGGATTTGTCACAAATCTAAACTCTAGCACAACATATCATCCCCAAATAGATGTGAAAACAAAGAGATTCAATCAAATAATTGAGGACATGATGTATGTGATGGATAAGCCATCTAAGTGGGAAGATTACTTACACTTGGTTGAGTTTGCATATAATAATGGGTATCGAGTTTCATTGAGAATGATCCCATTTGAAGACTTGTATGGTAGGAAATGTGATACTATAGTAAGCTGGGACAACCCAACAGATAGAGTGGTACTTGGGTTGGAGTTGCTCAAGGACATGGAAGACTAGGTGGTCAAGATCAAGCAGAATTTAAAGGCAGCTCAGGATAGAAATATGTTTTATGCAGATAAGAATAGGACATCTAGAGAGTTTAAAGTAGGGGAGCATGTACTTTTTAAAGTGAATCCCAAGAAAAGCTCTTTGAAATTGTGTAGTTGTACCAAGATGGAAGCCAGATTCTATGGTCCATTTGAAATATTAGACAAAATAGGGCCAGTTGCATACATGCTTTCATTGCCTGCTTCCATGAATGTGCATAATGTATTTCATGTCTCTTTACTAAAGAAACATGTACATGATCCTAACAATGTTATTGATTGGCGTCTGGTTTAGGTAGAGACAAAGGGAGATTTTCAAGTTCAGCCAGTGCAGGTACTGGACAAAAAAGTCAAAATTCTCCAGAATTGAGTTATAGAGATGGTCAAAGTTAAATGGACCTACTACGGTCCTGAAGAAACTACCTGGGAGCATGAAGATGCCATGCGGGAAGAGTACCCGCAACTTTTTGAATAAATTTGAGATTTCAATCTCTACTTTGTATATGCACTAAGGACAGTGCCAAATTAAGGGGGAGGGGATGTAACACCCCAGGTTTTGAATCCCAATTTTAAATAATGTATTATTACAATGCTAAGAGGCTAGGGTGCCCAAACAATTATTAAAATGCTAGTGTGCCCAGGAAATGTAATGTTTAGATCATTATTAATAATAAAGACATTGATGGATGCTAGACAAACAATGACTAGAGTTATAGGGGGCTATGATTCCAAAAGAGAGGGGGATTGAAGGGCTAAGTTTTTATTCCTATGTTAATTACCCTTTTTTCCTAAGGGAGGGGATCAGTTACGTGAGCTTCTTGGGTAAGGCCAGGAGGTTCTTGATTCCCCACGATGTTACTTAAACCCGAATTAGGTCTAATGGGGGGGGGTTCGACTAATGGCTTACTCCATGATTCTTGTACAATTCACTCATTTTCCCTCATGCACTTTCAGGCACCCCCTTACCCATTCATTGATCCATCCTCACATGCATCTTGTCTTGGGAAAGGAAGCTGAATTGAGAAAGAATTAGCCACGGGATATTTGTTTGTAGTGGTCACTGGTGTGATACGGTCATGACTTGGGGCCTGTATGTCTGATATGTGTTGGCATGTGTCCTGTTTTTCTCACAACTGCGAGTCCTGAGAGTTCTAGCTTTGAGATTCTGGACCAATTGTGTTGGAGGCCTGAAAATAAAAGGAGAGGGACTACCTTAGGGACTGCATGGTAGAGAAGGGTGGAGGTCCATTCTCTTGGGGCAGTACAGGCTGGGTACAAGAGAGTTGGTTACTTGGACTTTTGTGGGTGTTGGGAAACCTGTGAGATCTTGAGAGCTGACTGGTTTGGGAACCCAAGTACACTTTGGAACCATCTCTGTGGATTCATATGCCTGGCTCAGGGGTGAAACTACTATTTGGATTTGGAGTAGTGGTGTCTACAGTTGGGTGGAGCGTCCTTGGTCTGCATCCGGTTGGTGTCATCTTCCATAAAGATAAGTGCTCTCTGTTATGGCATCATTTACATCTATATGAATGTTTTTCCGTTGTATATTTAATTATCGTTTACTTGAATCTTTATACTATGCATGTTTGTTGACTACTTCTATGCATGTTGTTAAAGTCTTTTCTTTTATCCATCCTTAAATTTTAAAAAGGTATCATAAGAGAAATAAGTCCAAGGGCGGTCTTGAAGGTAGCATGCCCCGACCTATGGGTGGCTGGGGATGTTACAGGTAAAATGCTCCCAATGAATGTATTCTTGGATTTTCAAGAAATTCAATATTACCATGTGAACAACTTTAAAAATCAAGAGATACCAAAAATGGGGCTTACAACCCTAAAAAGAAAAGCATGACCATCTTGTTGCCTAAAAATAAGGATCATGAGATTCAAGGGAAATCAATAATCCCTGAGTGCGCAAAAGTTGAACATATTCGTATGTTTCAATTCTTAGATAGTAAATTATGCTTCCACAATAATTTCATGTAATTATCTCAGAGAATTGGCTCTCATTCATAAAGTATTTACAATACACTTTCAAAATGAAAATAACTAGAAAGTATATTATTGAGCATTCAAGAATATAGAGAAAATATTCCTTCCATTAATTATAAAATTCCAAGAGACAATATCCAATGATGAAATTTAGTGCATGTAGGAAATGAAAATCATACATTCATTCCATCTCCCATATATTTATGCTCATAATCCATACAATTTTCATAAACTACACCAAAATAGGAAATCTTACAGCTTGAATATACATCAAAATCAACTCAGTATTAATATACACTTATCTATTCATAACATGTTGGCCAAACCAACTGAATGAGGGTGATTAGTTTTCCACCCAACCATAGGATCACTTGCACTAGTCCTTTCTATAACCGACCACCCTTGTGCTAGGCCATGATACCACTAGGGAAACTTATGCCTCTAAGGGAACTTGATGGATGTGAAGGCCACTCTCCCTAAAAAATAGTCAACAACAAAACCCCCCTTCCTTCCCACCAATCCAAGGCCTCCACAAACTTCCTAGATGCCTTCCCATCCAGATTACCTTAGCTTAAGGAAGTCCCTTAATCACCTCTACAATTCCTCGACACCCTCCCCTTGAGTTATATTTCCTTGGCACAAGGGATTCCCTTAATCACCTGCAGTTCCTTGACGCCCTCCCATTGAGCTAAATTTCCTTGGAACAAGGGAGTACCTTCACTACCCTTACATTCCCCTATCTACCTCCCCTTTTAGTGCTATTTTATTTCCCCAACAAGCATCAATTCATAACCCTCTTGCTTAGGTTGGGTTTGGGGATTTTCTTCCTGAACTTCACAATTCAAATATGTTCTTCAGAGAGTCCATTCGCCAAGAAATTTCCCCTTCCCATGACTTTCTATATGTCTTCTTTGTATGTTTGTGGGTTATCCCCCACGCAACTCTTATTTTTCCATATCTATCTCTTTATATGTAGCTTTCTCTTGTTTCCATTGTTCTCAATATCCACACACACTACACCCTTGTGCATTTTCTCTCCTTCCCTTCCTCCAGAAAGTTCCATGTTTCCTAACATTTTTGGGTCCATAATGGAAATTGAGGTGGGTATATGCTATACCATGTCTGAAATTCTTCAACATTCCCAACCATTTCTCCATACTTCCATTATCATGGGTGGTTGTCCACTCAACTACCAACCCCCTTCATTAACTGAATTTTGGGAAAATGGAAAGAGAGAATTAAAAAATTGACTTTTTGGCAATTAGGAAAAATGGTTCTTTGGTGAAGGTCATATTATTGGTAATAAATATAATCACCCAACATTCTCACCAGTTTCTACTTATGGTATCATGGCTAGTACTAGTGCTCTACCCTTCTCAGTCATCTTGATGGGCAAGTTTTTATATTACTTTGTTTTTGTAATTTAGAATTTTGTATTACTTTCTAAGAGAAAAATAGAGTACAATCATAGTGTCCTTATGCTTGGGCCACCAATAGAGGAAACCAACCCAAGTCGAAGACCAATCAAGATGAAGAGTTTCCCTCAAGGAACCAAAAATTGAAAATGTTCTACAATGTTTCTAGACATATTTCAAAACATAAACAACAAAACAAGTGTTGAACCTACAACTAAGAAAAAAGACCATCATTTGAGCAGAGGGTGGTCACTTAGTAGAGTGATAAACCAAATCTTTTGAAAGATTGTCCACTTAGCACTACTGAAGTGGAATTGACCATTCTGGAAAGATGATAGTTCAACCTAGAACCTCTTAAGGATGCTCACGTTGTTGAGGGATTGAGTATATGTCTAACAAAAAATTGACCTTTTTGTCAATAATTTCCATCTTGAACTTTTGATCATCCAACACAACCTAATTCTCAAAGATGAACTTTAAATGGTCCTACGTCAGTCAAGCATTCTGTGTCACTTCATCTAGACTACTATCCATGACTTAAGTCTGAGGATGTGAGAAGGGGTTGCAAGAACCTAGGAGGATAAAAAAATCACCCTTGAAATTAGAATCAGGAGCATCTTTTTGTGATAGAGGAACTAAAATCATCTTGACAACTTCATTCACTGTCTCAACCCCAAGCTCGTATCACTACACCATACAACCCTATATCATGAAATCATTACAGGCCTCCTTCAATTACTTTCTATCGAAAAAGGGATCCTGTAACATCCCCGCTATAATCCCCAGTTTAATTAATTCCTAATGTAGATATAATGTGTCTCTATGACCATGCAATGTATATGTGAAATGTATTTCTGAATTTTAATAATAAAATGTGATGCCAAATGCTAAGGGACATGGACATATATGAGGGATGAATTAATCCAAAAGAGAGGAGGTTATAGGAGAATTTTTAGAGAGGGGTCTAAGGGGGAAATTACCCATGTCTATTAATTCCACCCACATTCCTGAATTTTATTATCATTATGTATTCAACTCTATTTTTTTATTGAGTTTCCCCAAAGCCAATCATTGAATTCGTGCAAGAGGGTGGGTATGACAAGTCACATCCCATAGTTATTGGGATCATGGGAGATAAGTACAATCAGATTGAGGAAGTGTATGAGTGAAGCAAGTAAGCCAAAGGAGACGAAATTAGTATGGGAAGTTACAACAATTTTTGACAGTCAATGTTTTTGGCATGAACAATAAGTAGAGAGAAAAAAACATAACTTGGAGCTAGAGAAACAATGGAGGGTGAATTCTAGAGCATGATGGATAATTTTTGGAGTGTTTTGGATCTAAATATTGAAGAGCCAAGTTGTCATGCCTAGAGAGTGAACTCTTGTATGAGTTTCACTATAACACCAAGTGTTTTCTATGGTTTACTAGTAGTTTTCCTAGCAGTGAGTTCCCTTGATTTCCCAACTAATATATTCTTGGTTACTTGTTCTAGAGAGGAAATGATGAATGAATGGTACACCTAAGGGACTCAGATTAGTGAAGGGATACATTCCTTGGGGTTCTCAGGTCGATAGGAAGAGAGCTAGTGGAAAATCAGGGTAACTGTAGAAGAATACTAGTTGGTTGTGGGATTTATAAGTTGTGAGTGGGCAGTGAGATACCACCCTCCTTTGTGGATTACTAGCCTCATTTCAAGGGTGAATTTATATTGAGATTTTGAACAAAAATTCTATGATTGGGTGGAACGTTCGTCCCAAGTAGCTAGTTGCACAATTGAATTAAAAAATAAGTGTTTTATCTGTTTTTGTGTTGTATTTATGAGTTAAATTGTTGTGCATGAACTCTGTGTATAAGATTGATTTATTTGTTGTTGTATTTTATTTTCCTGGTTGTATTTCAAGTTCATTTTAGCATGTTCTATATGCATCAATTTAATTGTATCAGACAATAGTTAAATCTGGTTCTAATTCTTAGCTGGAAGCTATAGGAAATTAATTAGCTATAAAAATTTCAATTTTATGAGTATTCCGCATGTAATGTTCCTCAATTGGTTTGAGAAATGTTACATTATGGTATCAAAACCTTTGGTTCAAACATCAAACTTTTATGGGCCAAGACGAGTGTGAATTGGGAAAATTCGTCATTGCAGATTTTGGTCTATGCAAATTTGGGGAAAACAAAGAAATTATAGAGAAAATCCCAAATGGAAAATTTTGGGTTTTAAATGCCTCAGAGAAGTCGAAGAGATGATCTGGGGTGTGAATTTGCAGGTCACAAAGATGAATTTGACCTTGGAGGTCAAAAATACATGTTTTAATAGCCACTATAGCATTGGGAAGAGTTTTAATAATCGACAACTGAGATCATGTTTGATCTCAAGATCAATGACCTAGATTCATTTTAAGAAATTTAAAAATTCATAAGTTTTTAAAAGTTATCAAGGTCAAATAGGTCAATGACTAGGACTTGTTTTTGGTGTTTGCAAAGGAAGAGAATCAATTGTCTGGATTCATTATTGGTCATTGGGAGGTTGGAGCTAATCGACGACCAATATTTTCTTTTGAATCTTGAAAAATACAATAGATCAATGGTCGAGACTTGTTGGAAGTGTTTGGTGAAGTTTGATATATCAACAACCAAGAACATTTTGAATGGTATATCAATGGTCTAGTTTCATCGAGGATTTGATAAAAAAATTGAAGTGTTGAAATGGTCTAATTCATCGATGGTTGATGGTCAGATCGACGAGTTTGGAGTTATCCAAGATAAATTTCCAACTACTGATAGTCAGGTCAATTGAATTGGTGAAGTGTTTTAGTCACCAACTAAAATCACCAACGATCGATGGTTAGGTGTTAGACTATTCAGTGAAGTGTTCGATTTAGCAAGAGAAAATGTTGATTGCCAATGATTATTTGGGTATCATCAGATTTGGAAAAATATTTGGGTTGTCCAAGGGAAATTTCTGATCACCGATGGAGAAAAGAGGAGGATTCCATGTTATGCCACCTCAGCCAGAGTGCTATGTTAGAGTCTATGTGTCATGCCATGTCAACATCCACATGGCATGCCACATCAACATAGTTTGCACGTTAGCAAAGAAATGGTCAATGGTTGATGGTTATGTCAGATGAATTGGTAAGGATTTTAATTTGCCAACAAAATTTGCTGACGACCGATGGTTGATGGTTGGGTTAGTGGGTTTAGCGATGTCTTACATTCGACTTTTAATGGAAAGGGCCAATGACCAACAATTGGGTTGGGAGTTTTGGAAAGGTGTTTTGTGCACCAAGGAGAATATCGATCTCCAATGGAGTTCATATTAACGTTTGATATCTCACCCAATTTTGAAATCAATGGTTTAGATTTAAAGGATGATATAATAATAAAATGGTCAATTTTTTTTATGGTTTTTTTAGGATTTTGAAGGTCATGAATTTACGAGATGATTTTGAGGCCCTAAATAATGTTTTTAGACAATAAAATCTCATGATCACATAGTGTACCCATGTATATACACTTTGTCTCTTCAAATTAAAAAAAAAAAACTCAAAGAGAGCTATCTAATGAGCTATTTCGAGCACAAAACAGAGCTCGTATGAGAAAGTTACAACTAAAAGAGTTAAGGTAAACTTTTGGCACCAATTTACTTCAAGAGGGAATAAATAATTGCTTAGAAGTCTATTTAGGGCATAGGAGAAGTCTCTAGAAATCCTATGAACCATAGAATCCATCCATGGAGCCATATTTGGAATCTAGGTTTGAAAAAATGTGTAGGAATAAAATGAAGACACATGTAGCATATAGGGATAAAATGGGAAAAAAAACTAAACTTCTTCGGAGTATAACTTTCATCTCAGAGCTTAGATTTGAGAAAATGAATAGTTATTGGAAAGGTATTGAGGAGGATAAGACATGTATTAACCCAAAATTTTGAATTGGGCGTTAAAATTTAATCAAAAAGTAATAAAGTAAACTCTGTAGTAGTAAGTTTGTGGAAATTGCAACCTATAATGTTGTAACGTTTCGCTCAAAACTTAGATTGAGGCATGATTAAAACCATTGGAGAGTTGTTTAAGAGATTAATGTTTCTAATGACTCATTTTTTGAATTGGTTCATTATGTTATTCATAAATTTATGTGAAGAATAACATGTCTTTTAATTAATTAAATGTTTTATAGTAGGAATGTTTTAGCAATAATGATTACATGCACATTTCTTGCAAAATTAGTGGTATAGGAAAACAAGTTTGGTTCTTATGTGAGGAATGGAGTTATGAAAGATTCCTAGGGAAATTAAAGCCATGAGGAAGATATCATAGGTTTGCATGTCAACATGGGAAATGTTGAGACACTGTCAAATGGAAGAAGAGGCAGTTAGGAGCCTTTAACTATGATAATATTGCATAGAGAAGTGTAGATATATAGAGCAGATAATGAAAGGATTATGAAGTCTCAAGAATATATGCTTCAGATATTGAATGTGTTGCATAAGAAAGTTAACTAGGACTCTGAAACCAATAAAGAATCTAGTTCTAGAAAAGTGACTACATTCAAATCCCATAACAAAAAGGATGATCATAGGAATGACAAGTAGTTAAGAAACATGATTAGGTGCCATCATTCTCCATGCAAATCCACCATAATAACTCATGAAAGTTCAAGTCTAGGGAGTATCCCAAGTGTGTTTCCTGTCAGGAGGTAGAAAATAATTTTCGAGGAAGACATCTTGCAAGGTGAACTCAGGAAAATTAAGCCACCAAATTTCAATGGTGAGCATAGGAAAGGAGAAAAGGTTGAGGCTTGGCTATTGGAAATGAATAAATATTTCTAGTTGCATGATTAGCCCTCAATGGTATAGGTTATAATTTCAACCTACCACTTGCAAGGAAAGGAAACCATGTGGTGGGATCAGCTTAAGCAAGCCAAGAACCTTAATGAGAAAATGATCTCATGGAGGATGTAGTTCAAAGGATATTTCCAGGAGAAATATTTGTCTGAGAATTATTTTGAAAGGAATATGAAAGAGTAATTTGAACTCAAGTTGGGAAACATGAAAATGGATGAATATGAGAAGAGGTTCTTTGAATTTTTGAAGTACGCATACTTCATAAAATATGAAAAGGTCAAAATACAAAGGTTTCTAAGTGGGTTACCCTCTTTATACAATGACAAGATATAATATGATAACCACAAGACTTTGGAGGAAGCCATAAGAAAATAAAATCATCTTTATGATAAAAATGTAGGAAGGTCAATGTTCCAAAAAGTTTGGAATGACAAGATGATTTGAGAATTGGACATGATTTTTGAAATCAGGAAAAGCAAATAACAATAAAATGAAAAGGGGGGCTTAATTTGACAATCACACTTGACTTAGGAATCATATGGGAAAAGTTAGAATAAGAAAAGGAAGAAAAGAGAATTGAAATAGTATGAAAAAAAAGAAATCCAAACAAAGAAACAAAGATTGAACTAATGGAAAAAGAAAAAGATGAGAAAGGGGACCGATCAGAGAAAAGTTTGAGAAGTAAACCATTTCAATAAGGATTGAGAGAAACTAGGTTACAAGGAAATGAAGAAATTGATATCCATATAAATCCAAAAATGGAGAAAATGAAAAAGGGGTCCCATTTTTCTTAAAACGGGGGGTTGAAGCCTTAGCAATAGTGCATGGGGATTGTTTAATGGTGCAAATCAAGGAAATCCAACAATTGATGGAGAATTGAAAATTGATATAGGTTTGAGAACCATTTCATCAAGTTTAAAGTAGGTTTAAGTGGTGGATTTTTTTTTTTTTTTAAACTTATGGCACTAAAATCTCTTTTCGAAGTTCGCAATTAAGAAAGGAATCACAAAACTATAGCTTTATGGTTATTATAAACTAGAGGATTAGAAGATATAGAATGGATATTTCTTTTTGATGTTCGCAATTAACAAAGGAATCACAAAACTATAACTTTATGGTTATTATAAACTACAGGATTAGAAGATATAGAATGGATATTTAGGCTTTAGTTGTAATATTTGAAAAACTTAAGATATTGGGATATGTGTCCACCATCATCTCACTCAACCATATTTTTAGGGAATTTAATAATACTACCAAAATTCTATGAAAGGACGACCCTTAGGTTGTGGTTGGGTCTTGGTATTGTAGGAAACAAATGAAAGGGTCACTCCACCTTATTCATTTTCTTCCTTTTATGATGATTAAGTATTTTTTTCATTAAATTCGTTGATGGATTCAAACTAGCCTTTTTTTCTTTTTTGTATTTGTACAAGAGTACCTCAATCCGATATTCTATTTATGAATAATCATCTTATAATTGTGTATGTATAAGGATTTTTATAGGTTAGAAGATATTAGAAGAGGAAATCTAGTGAGTTTTTTGCATAGAT
>JZKD02S1084114.1:0-15120 GCA_000966675.3 Picea glauca | reverse complement strand
CTTATCATATAAAGAAAAAGAGGTTTTTACCCTTTATGGGTTTCCTCAGGAAATATCTGTCTCTGTGTATCACATGTGTGTGACTGATGCTGAATATGATATTGTTTACTTCCCTACACTATTGTGATTGTCCCTCAGTGTTTCTGCAAAGACTTTAAAAGAAGCATAATTTTTTAAGCACAGTAACAACTGATTCACCCCCCCCCCTCTCAGTTGTCCAACACTTCTCTTCCTCTACTTCTTCCTCTTCCACAAGAAAAGGAGTTTATTCTACCCTATTGTCCACCTCTTTAACTTCCTCCTCTTTCTATATGACTGTGAGACTTCCTTGTTGCAGGTTTGGTTTTATGGAACTTCTCTCTAACATTCCCTTGCCTCTGCTTAGATTATTTCCCCTATTTCAATGGATTTTTTTCCTGGCCAACTTCTCCTCTACCTTCAATTCTGACTAATAAACATATTCCACTATTCTCATGGTCATCATGTTGATTTCCTCTTGGATTTCACATCTCAGGCCATTGATATACCTGGAAACCTTTTCCTCATTACTCTCTATATGTTCTACTCTAATGTTGAATCTATAAAACTCCTCAGTGTATTCCTTTACTGACAAACCCTTTTGTCTCAAGTTCTGCAATGTCCTAAACATATTGATTGGATACTCTTTGGGTATGAAGTTAGCTTTCAATTTATATACCATCCTATCCCAATTTTTGATCTTTTTCTTACCTTTGTTCCTTTTGTCAACTTGTAATTCATCCCACCATATCCCTGCATGTCCCTTTAGTCTGGTAACAACATGCTTCACCTTATTTTCATCTTCGATATCTTCATAATAAAATTACTTGTCTAATGCTCTTATCCAATCTAGCATCTCCTTAACATCCAAGTTGCCTTCATACATTGGGATTTCCATTTTTTCTCTGACTCCCATTCTTTCAACAATTTTTAGAAAGCATTCCCTTGTAGCATATCCTTCTACAATTTCTTCTACTTCCCTCTCTTCACTCTCAGATTCACCAATGTCACCAACACCAGGTTCTCTTTTCTTTGTTGTCTCCATGACATCTAATCTTGCATTAAGTTGCCTCATTTATTCTTCCATGGTTGGATTTTCTACAGGTCCGTCCCTGTGTCTTCTTGGTGGCATGGTTCCAAATTTTCTTCACACAGAGATTAATTATAGCTTCGATACCACTTGATAAGACCCCCTCCCTCACCCAGGGTTTGCATGACCTCTCGATCAAGGATCATTCTAAACAGGAGCTGAAATTATAGCATAGGCTCCCTTTGAGCCATAAATCTTAGTGCATAAGTACTAAAAACCTCTTCCCCAATGAAAATTCTCATTTTCAGCAGTCCACGAGAGATTGCAAATCCTCCTCAAAGACTGAGGGCCAAAATCGTGGGAACATATTCAATCCCCAAAAGTTTCGAGACTTTAGGAATTTTCTATCCCTCTTTATCTCCTAACACGAATTCCCTGAATTTTCGAACACTAGGCGGCTAGATTGACGACTCACAATGAACCTTGAGATTGATGGCTTAGATTATGTATTTTTGGGCTTCAACAATTTTCTTACAACGCCCTTTACTACAATTCTCTCAGATCGCTGAAAAGAACTTTATGTTGAGTTTAAAAATCAGCAGTCCGGAATCTCTGCCCAAATGGATAGTCCATATCAATTTACTTCAAGCTTAAAAAATGTGTGTTGGTTGTCAAACAACACAAATCCTTGTATCTCCTGATGCTGAAATATCGAACAAAATCTCATGCCTCCACATGTCCTTTCCTAGACTGATGTCTAGGATGTCCTTTCAGGAGTTCGACAATTTCCACCTTGTTTGAACCACGCTTTGATTTTTGTGGATGTGCCAAATCCTCGCACTGCAAGATCTTCTTCCACACATCCTCTCCAATGGAAGTTTGTGATTACCTCCAGGGCTTTGGGCCTCTATGAATCTCCACAACACTACACTATGTTTTCTCTGGAGCGCCAAAATTTTGTATTTTTGGATCTGCTTCCATGTACCCTCCTTAAATCAATGGTCTAGATCTACTCCAGACTTCGGGACTCCTGAGATATCGACCTCCTCTTCTCACTATTCTCCCAGAATGAATATACTCCGAAATGCCTGATCTAGCGACACGTTTCCTTTACGATGGATAGCCTGGATGAACTTCGACCTTCGAGACTTCTCCAATCCTTCTTCTGCTAAAATACTAATTTGGTAGAGTACACGATATGTTGATGCATGTCCCCACTTTTTGAATGACCATGATTCACTTCGAGCTTCGGGATTTCGGGGGTCCTGAATTCTCTGCATTCCCAATCCTACAAACATGCGAACTCCAAAGGACTTTATCGATTAAACTTTGTCCAGCTCCTACTGATCCAACGATTCTCCACACTTCTACAACCTCCCTAATAGATCTTGACCTTAGATCTTTGATATCTGATCACTCCTCCTTTTTAAACTTGATCTAAGATTCCTTCATATGCACAAATTCTTAAAGACTTACAGGGTTAAACCCCACGCTACTTTTCTAGATCTAAGGGTGACAAAAGACCCTCGATCCTCCCGATCAAATCTCCACTGTTCAATTTTAAATAAGCTAATATTCTCCTCCTTGAAGATTTCGACGTCTATCTTTCCTGATCTTGACTGCAAGAAATCAATAGAATATTTGGCACCCTCCTTTTCACTTCTCTGATACTTGAAAACTCTTGAATTAAAAGTTTTCTAAGTCTCTCGTGCAAACTCTTATGCTTTCTATCTCTCCTGAGATTTATTCCTTGAGGTATTTCAGACCTATGGTGCACTGCTTATGTCCTTGAAACTTCTGATGAATCTCAAACTTAGATATCTCTTAGAAACTTTTAGACTTAAATATTTTTGAAGAAATCTCCTCACACACTCCTTGCATTCATCTCCTCTGAAAATTATTCAACACTTGAACAAAGCCTTTGCCCGATGCATTCCTTGCATGTGTCTTCTCCAATCTTTGATCTCCTATGAACAACTGTGCACTCTTTGCACTTGAACTAAACGTCTATGCACTTATTTCCCTTCCACTTTAAATTCATGTTATCTTTCCTGAGCTTCTGAGACTGTCTCAACTCAACCTATGCACTCTTTGCGGGCACTGTGCACTCCTTGCACCAGGAATCTCAAAAGAGAAAAAAAATGAAACTTACAGAAACATCAAAGGCTTCCACACTTAACCATGAAAAACATATTCATGCATAAAAGATACATAAACTGATAAAACCCAGAGAACATAACGAAACATCATATGTATCCAAATAATTCAGACGAACACAACACCATACAATTGGAATCAAACCTCCCTGCTTGTATTCGTTCAGTAAAATATGTACATGGACTCATACAGTTCTATGCAACTCCTCCTAAGCTTCAACAACTCTCTTAGAAATAACTAAAAATAAAATTCGACCTCTACAATAACATGCAACAACCTCATTTGGGCATACAATACATATATTTATACAATGAGTGGCTTCTCGAGCTTTCCCTCCAGACTACCTTAAAGCTATCCTATCATAGTTAATTCATTCATCTACTAAGGACTATTACATTGAATGGAAATTACAATCAGATATGAGTCAATACTTAGTATCTGTACAACCTTATCTCCTAATAAAAGTGATTACAATCCTTGGCAGCATTATGTGATGGCTCTTTCCTCAAAACATATAAAAGCCTTAAATACATATTTTCAAAATAGAAATATGCGCTCCTCCTTGGAATTAAAAAAAAAATTGAAATATCTGCGTTGGGTGCTGAGTTGACCTCCACCTAGCCTCTTTAATTTTGATGGTGATGCTCCTGCATCACCCATCATGACGTGGAACTTGTGAAACCCCTTCAAGACATGATTAAAATGAAAATTTAATTTAAATGGGGACCTAGATAAATTAAGGATTTTGAAAAATTCAAATCTTAAATATCACAAGCTCCTACACTGTTAATCTCATATTTCAATCTAGGATTCATTCTCTACATTTTTTCTTCATACATTTATTTTACAGTTTTTCTAACTCGGAATAACCAAGAAGGTGATGAATTTCCTATCACTTTTATGAGTTTGGGTTTACAAGGAGAATAATTGAATTACCCAAAACTAGACATACATGCATATGCTATATTCAAAGTTGTATAAAACTCCAGGCCTTACTTGATCAAATCAAAGACTAAGGTCATTGTTTTGTATCCCATTATAATAAATATCTTGGTGCAAAATGATCTATGAAAGAAAAGAGCTAATTGGAAAACATCCTTACAAGAGTACGATCTGGATATCAAGCCTACCAAAATTATCAAAGGGAAGGAGTTAAGTAAACTAGTTTTTGAATCAACAGACGATGAAGTACATGAATATGCATTGTATCAAGACCAAGACCATTTTGAAGGAGAGGTTTGTTACATTCCTGTTAATTATGACCAATGGTACTATGAAATGAAATATTATTTGACCCATGGTTCAGCCCCACATTATTTGGAACCAAAGAATAAGACATCCCTTAGACTCAAGTCATCTCAATATCAACTCATTCAAGGGATATTATGCAGTAATAATTATGATGGTGTTTCCTTGAGATGTCTTGAGAAAATAAATCTAGAAAAGGTTTTATCTTAACTTCACGATGGACCAGTTGGTGGAAAATTTTGAGGTGACACTAATACTCACAAGATCCTCATAGTATGATATTACTATCCTACTTTGTTCAAATATTCTCACGCATATGCAAGGAAATTCAAAAAATGTCAAAACGCATCTAGGAGAGAAAAGAAAGTTCCATTCCCCCTACAACCTGTAATTATAGAATGCCCTTTTCAACAATGGGGTTTGGACGTGATTGGGGAAATTAATCCCAACTCTTCCTAGCTACACAAATATATCTTGACATCTAATAATTGTTTCACCAAATGGATCAAATCATTTCCCTTAAACACAATCAATGAGAACCAGGTGATATCATTCCTTGAATATCATATTATCACTAGACTTGGATTCCCTGAGTCCTTAGTTTTTGATAATGCCAAATGTTTTTCTTCTCTGAAATTAACTAAACATGATCTTGAACAAAACATTAAAGTTAAATATTTGACAAACCACTATCCAAAAGGGAACGGGCTAGCTGAATCAACCAATAAAAATCTGATTGGAATCCTCAAGAAAATAGCCAATGATCATCAAAGGAACTAGCATCTAGCCCTCTAATGTGAATTATGGGTTGATAGAGTAACACCCAAGTATTTTATCGGTAATTCTCACTTATTTCTTGTCTATGGACAAGAAGAGAATTTGCCTACCCATACTTTCCTTCCCTCATTGCAACTTTCTCAATCTATACAACATGAAGCATGCCCAATAATTCAAGAAAGGTTGAATATGATTTTGAAACTAAAAGAAGAAAGGAAAAAAGTCAAAATGAACTTAATTTGACATTAAGGAGTAACTAATTTTTTTTTTGACAAATCATCTGTGGGAAACAAATATTTTTAAGAGGGGGACCTTGTTCTTAAATGGGACAAAGTGAATGAGCTAAAATGAAAACATACGAAATTTCAAAAGTGATGGTTGGGCCCATATCTAATTCATCATAAAATTGGGCCTAGAACTTTCAAACTTAAGACATTGGAGGGATACAAGGAGGAGTTCCCTGTCAATCGTCATATTCTCAAAATATACTTCTCTTGATCACCATCAGTGATATAGTCTTGTACATAGTAAGTTTTCTAAACTTTCCTTTTTCTTATCCTACAATATTTATCTCAGTCTACCTTTTATTTATTTTATTTTTTCCTAGCCTTTGTATGAAATTTCCTTTCATCCTTTTTTCAGTTCAAAATAACTTCTTGTTCACCATCCCCAACCAATTAGTCTCTTTCATAATAGAAACCCGAGACTTTTTAATCAGTTTAATGCATTTCCTTGTGAAAGTTTATTTTCATCGTTTGAAGCGATCGAGTTACCTTGTAATCGTTACTTATCTCGTTGACTAATGGTTGTATAGAAATGAGAATCCTATTTAACTATGCCAAAAGGAAACTTTATACCTGGAAACCCAACACCTTTATGCAGTTCATAATAGTTATACTTCATTGTATGATCACTCTCATACTATTCCTATTCTAGACTCAAATTAAGAAGAGGTCTTAGCTTTAAGTGTCTTATGCATAATTCCAGTGATACTTTCCTGAATATCCCAAAAAGATAAATGCATTTTTGACTCATATGGATGGACCCATGAGAATAAATAATTGACTAATACTATCATATCAAAGTAACTCTCACATTTCCCTTCTTCCTACTCACCCATGTTGCAAAAGAAATACATAAATTACATATTTAAAAGGGTGAATGTTATAAGAAAAATCATCAGGAAGTTGAAAACAATGTTATCAGTGTGGAAAGTACAGATAAACATGTCAGGGATGTGGATGCTTGCTGGGAATGGGGCCATGCCTGTATGATACCAAGGAAACTTCATCGGGGCTATGGACACTCGTTGGGAGAAAATAAATGTCAGGAAAGAGAGTTGAGGAACACACTTCAATCTACAAACATTAAGGAAATACTCCTCTGTCATGTCTCTTCCCATATGATCCATGTGCATGTAAAAATGAATGAAGCGTCCTTTAATTTTCATATTAATTATGTAGAAGATCAGTTGTAATAGATAACCTTTTTGTTTTTTTCTCGGGATAGACGATGTGGGATCCATATGTTGATTAATTGGGTTGGTTTTCATTGATGTGAACCCTTGATGAAAGTCCGATAGCGAATTCCAATAGCACAAAGGTTTGGGTAATGGACCCAAGTTTGTTTGATGTATAATGGTATGAGTTTTAATATATTTTAAGGTAAGACTATTATGGATGGATAATACATGTCATGTGATTTTCGTTGGTATGTGGAACACCACATAACTCCTCACGGTTAGAGAGTTATGGTCATGTGAAGTTGGAGAACCCTCATGAGTCATCTAGAAGCGCCAAAAGGTCAAAGTAGTCAAAGTGGTTGCAAAGAAGAAATTATTTAAATAATAAAGTGAAGTGATGAGTGTACTATAAGTCAAAGTGGATNATTTAAATAATAAAGTTAATGGAGAAATTACTAAGTGGACAAGTGGTTAGAAGTGGGTTAGCCCTAAAATAAGGAAAGTGGGTTAAGATGGTTAAAAGGTAACCCCTTGAGGAAGTTACATAAAAGTATAAATAACAGACAAGTGTCTCTCATTTTTAATCACACTTGACCATATTGAATATCTACAAGTCACTAAGGTAACCAAAGGATATCTAAGTCGAATTTCAAAGGGAAGGTGAAGTAAAGAAGGTCGAAATTCAAGGGAGGATAAATTCTTTTGATGATGTTTTCCAAGGTTGTTGAGGAAACATATCCAAGTAGTTGTGATACAAATTTCAGCTTGTGGGTCATTGTATTTTTGGAGTTACACTCCATGGAAAATAGGGATTGTGGCTAGTCCTCAAACTAGTCTAAAACGGGTGTTTCGAGTAAAAATGTCATAACTTCTTCATAACAAATCCAAATTTAGTAAGACCAAATGTTTTGGTAAGATTACAGTTTTTAGTATTTTTGAACTATTTTCATATCCATAAACAAATATTTTGTGTGGGGCATGCTTTACAATTTCACTCTCTAGAATAAGCCAGAATTCAACAAGGTATTCCATTGTTTCTATAACTCCTTTTCTGAGAGGTTCCAAGCAGTGAAACCTAGAGGAATTGCATAAAAGACACTGAAGAACATTGTGTACTATTTTCATATCTTTATTCACTATAGCTACATAGTTATGATTATTTCAAGTTACGATTGTTGACTAATCCAAAATTAGTCATGTGAGACTAAAGTAAAGTTTGATGAAAATGCTAGTCTCTTGTTTTTAAAGTTAAGGAAGGTTTGTAGGTATGTGATCATATACATCGGGTCTATTACATAGTTACAAAACATATTTGGATGATGAAATTGATGAGGGATTTTGGTTGAGGTACATGTTGGGTACATGGTTGAGAAAAATAGTTTATGAGTTGGCACATACATGAGGTGTATAGTTGATGATGTTGGTACATATTGATGAGACATAGTTTATGTGTATTTGATGCATGATTGGTACATATTTGGTGCATGGTTGATGCACTCATTGATGGTACAAATTATTTGTACAGGTTTGGTGCATGGTTCATATGCACTTGTTTATGGTACAGGTTGAAGTACAAGTTGATGTATGGTACATGTTGGCACAGGTTATTATTACAGGTTGTTTGGACAGGTTATTGTGACAGGTTATTTGTACAGGTTTGGTGCATGGTTGATGCATTTTTTTATGGTACAGGTTGATGTATGGTACATGTTGGCATAGGTTATTGGTACAAGTTGTTACAGGTTGATTGGTACATGTTTACATCAATATATCTCACAGTGATAGTGTGACAGTGGTTCCATCATTCTACTTATATTTCAGGGAGGTTAGATGGGGAAAGGATAGTTGGTTATAGCCACCTTCTGGTTGTATCTGAAGAACATAGGGGGTTGTAGCCTCCTTCTGGTTGTAGCTAGAGAATTGGGGAGTTGGAGCTTCCCTCAGGTTGTAGCCTGAGAAACTAGGGGGTTGCATCCCTCTTCCAGTTGTAGCTGGAAAATAAAGGAAGTTGTTGCTTCCAATGAATGTAATTCTTAAAGACATATAAGAAAAAGCATTCCGTGGTTTTCTCCCACTTTGGGTTTCCACATAAAAACACTAGTGTACTGTGTATGTGTATGATTTCTCATTTGTTCATTGTTTATTTACTCTGGAATTATTGGATGATAACTCCACATTGATATAACACTTGCATTATATGGTTAAAAAAGGATTAATTTTCTCTATTATTGATTCACCCCCCCCTCTCAGTAATCCAACACCATAATATGTACATTGTTTAAAAAAAAATTAAAATATCAAAAAATTTCATTAATGGGTCTAAGTTGATTTCTTTTGGGATCAGAGATAACTAGTTCTTCCCAGTAAGTTTCCATTTGTTGTGGCTCCCCACAACAACCCATTTTAAAAATATGGGTTCCCCCTATTCTAAATTTTTTACAAGGTACTATATTTATACTTTATTGAAAAGGTGTTGATATGGAGAAGTTATTCATGTTTCTTATATAGTCTATGAATTATTCCTTTCATTACTATCTACATATCACAGTCAAACAATTTCCTCCTTGCTTCATCAATCCCCCTCCTTTCTAGAAATATATTGTTTCCTCCACTTGCTACAGGCACACAAACCCTATCATCAACTTAATCCACTCAAGGAACTTCACATGTGTGCATTTTCACCAAAGTCTGAGTTGGGATCTAAATAAATCTTACACTGATCACATTCCAACAAAAAAAAAATTGATTTCCAAATCGGAAAGGATTCTATTGGAATCATCTATGTCAGAGTATTTCCCCTCATGAATAAGTTTCGACTTAGAATCATAAACTCTGATAGACCAAGCATGTAGTGTATTCTTTAATGTTGTACATGGAAACTAATTGTTGGTGAGGGATAAACATTTAGGCTCTAAAGTTGGTAGGTCATCCTAACTCATGCGATGATAATCTTATGACTTGGCATCTTGGGATTAGCTATCAAACCACTCGATGATGCTTGCAAGACTATTCATCTCCCTATCTTTCCAGAAAGAGAATATACCTTCGATACCATCTCTTTTGGGGTCCTATCATTTTTTAGGTCTATTGAACTTTGAATTATAAACTCTGATGATGTAACTTAAATTCTTAACAACTCTCTTGGTTTGACACACAAATATAGGTTAAAAAGGGAATATATTTTTTGATACCCTTCCATCGGAGTATACATCAACATGAGTATCAATTACCTCTAATGAGATGACTCCAATGGGCCCACCTATCACCATTATTACACTCCCAACGTATCGACATGAAACCCCATATGGGATATGGAATATTCTTCTATCCCTTTCCTTCAGAGTGCAAATGATTTGTGAAATTTTCCTTGTCCAATGGAAATGACTATGATAGCTACCTTTTTCAAATATGTCCCTCCCCCATGATCTTGATACACATATTTAGACACTCTAACTTCTCAAATCACATTAATGGTGAGATCTTGTTGAAATTTTTGAAATGGTCCTCGTACACTAGTTTTTTAATGCGCAATTAAAATGACTAATTTCATTTGAAATAACCATAAACCCTCTTTTACACTATCTTTCTTTGAAATATGTTAAATCCTTCTACCTCGTTCTGATTAGCCTTATAATACTATGAAACCATTTTTTTCGGTTTAATTATATGTATTACGTTTTTCCTAAAATTACTTGTCTCGATACAATTGCCTCATTATTTTCTTTGGATTAATTCATGTTTTAATTTGGGTGATGTAGGATACAAACAACATTTCACCACGGAAAGTCAGAATACTAGGAGATACGGGGGCTCTGTCTATTTTCAATCAACCTCTTCACCTGAAAATTATTCTCCAGAGAGAGGTTATGGTAACAAACACTTCCCATCACACTGGTGAATACAAAATCCTCAAATACAAGGATATTTACAAGATTTTCAACATTGGATATTTTTCTTCGAAGGACGAAAACTTGGAAATATTCCAGAATATACAGAAAAGTGGCATTCACCTAGTGGCTTCTTGGTCGAACCTATTTCCCTACAAAGAAGAATCCTAGTGGTTCTTTAAGTAGTTTTACCCAAACACTGCAACCATCACAAGAAAGCGCAGAAGGTGAGTAGCATCTCTTAGTCTTGAAGATATCAACATGAGGTATCACCTACCCACATCTGCATGTTCTCTCAACCAACCATTCTTAAAAGGTTTCACTCAAAGTAATAAAGGCCTAGCTAAACTAATAAAACATTGGTGGGTAGATGAGGAAAATCCTCTCAAGGAGGGACAGAATCTAGTCCCCACACAGGAATTCAAGGCACCATACAAAATGTTAGTCGTTATGTTGAACTGTCTATATGGAAAACAAAAAATCACATATTTTCATACAAGTTGGCTACCCCTGGCCCTTACCATCCTTAAAAAAAGACATATATTCAATTGTGTAGATATATTGGCTTTCAACATATGTCTCCACATGAAAAATATCACAGGTGTGAGAAATCCCTACTTTTATATGTCATCTTACCTGATTGATGTCATTTGTTCCTCTGTGCAATTTATTGATCTCGAGTCGAACTGGGAACATGACCAACCCACTATACATATGTATTTCTATGAATTATGTAGCATAAATTACAAAAGGTATTCTTATGATATATGTAACTACTTCCTCGCCCCTCTTTATATCGTAATTTATGAGTTCCCAAGGAACACAATCTCTGTTGAATCCAGGACTAGAATGAAAGGGGTAGATGATTGGTATCTGGGAAAATAATGCTCGTACATCAAGGTGTATGGTTCCATTGGGACCCCACATATTTTAACTTACTTTGTCCCAGACCATCTTCTAATGAGAGAAATCACTTATCCAACCATGACAACAGGGGTCACCTCTCTTCTCATGAGAAGTAGCAAAAACCTTCGCCCTTTGTTTCCCATCCACATAGGAAATTACACCTTATCTAATGGACCCCATGCTAAAAGAGAAGCAGAAGCCCTACAATATGTATGCCTATTCCTTGGAGAGACAAAGATTCATGACCCACATGAACTTGCAGTTGGCCACATTAAATCTATAGGTATCACCCATTCTAACATACATGTGGTTGATTTTGAGGAAGATGGGCTCAAAGGAGTCATTTTCTATGAATAAGTTTTACAAAAACTACCTAATGATGTTTCCAAACAAGAGATGGAACATGAGAAAGAGGAAATGAATAATATTACAATGGACCTATTTCAAATAATGTTTCAAATAGTGAAGGATAAATTGAACACCAAATAACAAGAAAATATAAAAAGGGAAAAAGAGTTAGAGAAAAAGAGACTGCACGTCAAGGAAGAGTACCAAAGAAAACAGGTTGAGGAAGAAATAATAAAAAGTGAAAATGATGTAAAAAATGAGCAGGAAGCCCTTCAACAAAAGAAATCAGAAGAGGAGGCTAAAATATTGGCCAATGAGGAAGAAGATAGAAGACTAGATGATGAAGTAGAGTCCAAACGATTAGCTAAAGAGACCGAGGGTAGAAGAAAATCATAGGAGCAGTTGAAACAACAAAAATCACAATAATTGAGCAAGATCATAGGCATCCCATCAACTCCCAATCTCGACATGGTGAACATTTCACCCCTGGAATACACTCCCCTCAATGTCATCCCAAGTGATTCTACCTCCTCTTCACAAATTATGAATCTTCAGGGCACTATAGTGGCCATTGGAGATTAATAGTATGATGACAAAACAAAAATCATTGAGAAGAGATCAAACAAATGGAAAAGGAGAGAATCTACCAAATCCATAACATCTACAAGGAGAGTTGTGGAATGGAAAGTTGGGCCTAACCCGGAAGAGAACGATGTTCAAGAATCTTTTTCCCTCCATGCCTTTGTAGGATTGAATGCCTCATATGTTGTTGAGGTTACCAGTGCCTTAGGCACAGCCTAAAATAGAATCATTGAACTGGAGGCAGAATTGAATATTGTGAAGGACAAGATCATTTTAGAATTCAAAGAAGCCACAAGGATGGTTGAAATCCTTAACACAAAAAATTTGAATAAAGTATTGCAAATGAAAAAGGATGAGATGAATGTAGAATTTGAGATAAGGGCATAGACCCAATGGGACACCCATGCCAAAGAATTCAAATGTATAAATTTGAAACTATGTGATGAGATAAAATAACTCAAAAGATAACACATTTAAGAAACTACCAAGTTGCAGACCTAATTAACTTAATCTAAAATATTCATGAAGAAACAACATTTCCAGATCCTGGGGTTAAGACAAGAAATGAAAAAACTTGAAAAATCTCTTGAAGAGAGAAGGGAATCAACTCTCATTGTAGAAATAGTCAAGGCCCATGCATTTGAGTTAAATGAGAAACTAAAATATGAGCAGAAAGAATTTCTATGTTTTCTTAGTGATATGTAGAGTGATTGAGATGATCAGCTAAGGTTGCAAGACAAAATAGTTGAAATTCAAGGACAATATGCATGAAGATTCATTTTTGAAAACTTCCCTATCCTCATGATTTAGCCAGAAGAATGTAAAAAATTGCTCCAAAATTATAAAAGTTGAGGACTTCCCGTGAAAAAGGGATTTTGGTTTTCAGATTATACTTGAACAATACTATTACTATATGTTTAATTTGAACCTAAAGACATTTTTGGAGATCTTGGTGCTTATGTGTATGAATGAGATTTTTCTATTTATGCATATTCATTTCTGTGATATGTGAATGTTGGTTTTATGAATTACTTCTAAACTAATTTTCATATGTCTACAATTAACATGATTTTCATTCTAAGTGTTGTGACAATATGATCAGTTGGTCAATCAATTAGTTGTTTCTAACTTATTATACTATTAAGTCCTCATATTTCTTTCCCTTATGAATTATTTATGCGCAAGTGGTACAAATATTTAACTGCACTTATCTTTTAGTTTTCCCCTGATTAAGATAGGATAAAATAGAATAGAGTATAAGTGCATCTTAGGACTGTAGATAATCCTTTTAGTTTAGAATTATTTATTTGGATTTTTAATTCATTTGAAAACCTTCAGTTATTAGATTCATATTTAGATATTAAATTAGTTATATTAGTAACCAAGGAAAAACCTGAACGAAATTGCTATTCCAAACCAGAGTGGTTCTAATTGGGACCTACCATTGGGTGTTCTCCCTTACCTTCTTGCATGGGTCACTCTGGCCCGCTAATAGTTGGGAAAGGATTTCTACTTGAATATTTGAAAGTTCTCCCTTCCTCATACCAATTATCTAGGATGTCATGCAAATTATGATGATGAGTAAAAACTCTCAACCACTCATTGATGAAATAGATTTCAACCTTTGACAACTTCCAATAATATTCGAAATATATTTATGTGAATGATCCAATGCACTTTCCCTGGTCATTTAGATTTACCTTGGTGATGACCTTTGTATGCCCCATATAGTGTTTTATCACTTTTGCACAAGCTGGCACTATAGATATAGATATTGAATTGTGTATGAAGGATGTTTTAAAAGTTTGTGTTATAAATCGATTTCTTCCCTAGGAATATTTATTCTCCCTTTTAATGGATGATTGTGTTGTTGTGGAGGTCTATTTTCCTATTAGTGTGGTTTCCTTGGTAGATATGATCTCAATTAGATCACTCAGTTGAGCCACTATTGGTTTCTCTTGTGCGCATGTATTATCCTACCATATCCTTTGGTATCCATAAGACATTGATTGTATGTTAGTGCAACACAAAAACAAGCCATGCGGGACTTAGGTCAAAAAATTGAATTAAACAAATTAATAGCTACCTTCTATGACAAGGAAACCAATTTTAAGGATGGTGATATTGACACTAACTTAAAGCACGTGATATCATGGAATGGATTTGAATTTTAACTATAATTTATAGTTCAAACCCAAGTTTTTCAAAATCAATTTGTAGGGGAAAAAAAGAAAATAGAAATAAGAAATAATTTTTTCCAAAAAAAAATAGATTTAATATTAAACTATATTTATGTTAGTTTATTTACAATTGTGATTATTTTGTCAATGTGATTATTTTTCAATTTATTTATGCAAAAAAATGAATAAAGACATGTTGTATGGGATAAAATGATGTAATTGATAGATAGTGCTTTGTCATGTGAGTAATGAATTAATTGAAGCTATGACAAAGAACTATCTAACAATTACTTCATGTTATCCTATACAACATGTCTTTATTCATTACTTGCATGACAAAGCTCTACATCTCAATTACTCCACTTTATCCTATATAACATTCATGAAATATAAGAAATTGACAAATAATCACATTTACAAAATAATCACAAGTGTAAATAAACTAATATAAATATTTTTTAATATTAAATCTATTTTTTTCTTGAAAAAAATATAACTTCTTATATTTAAAAAAAAATGGGAAAT
>JZKD02S1084103.1:0-13144 GCA_000966675.3 Picea glauca | reverse complement strand
TTATCTCTTGAACATTGTATTGACAATTTATGATAAGGAAGTTTTTGCTGGGTTTTCTTCCCCTAGAGGGTTTCCCAAGATAAATGTCGTGTCTCTTGTGAATGTGTATTTCTCAGTGATCTTGTTCTTATGATGCTTTTTCTATTGAAATGCAAAGAACTATAATAATGGCATAAACATTAACAAAAAAAACCTGGCTATACTCGACGGAATTCCGGAATTCCGCGAAATTTCGCGTGTTGTCTTACATGGTCATTTACAACATTTCTAAACACTAGCTACCTAAGAATGACTTCATTAGAACGTCTTTCACCACTTTGGAGGATTTATTGGGTGGGAGTGAAAAATTCAAGGGAGATTAACCCGGTTGGTTAGGCCACATTAACCTCCCGAGGATAAAAAACACTCAGTGAAAGGAACTCTCCTAATGAAGAAACCCTAAGGCAACTGACCTAACATGATCCATGTAGACCTATTACAATATTCACCCACGCAGGGGTGCGGTAATCCCGCTTACAAAACTGTGTGCCAGAGCAAAAATGCCTTGTAGAACCAAAAAATCTTTGACATGTTTGCATCTGATGATGCATATCTTCATGGTACATGGAGTTGACCCCCTAGTTGAAGAGGCGGTCAACAGGGACCACTGTGCACAAATTAGAGATGCAATAATATTAACAAATATATGTCCCATACTCAGGGCACTCATGTTGTAAAATAACGGTCTTCACAGACTCGATCATGGAATCCCACCCCTCATAAACCTCTCCTAGGATGGGTTGGCCCGTGTTTGCAAACCAAAACAAAGAGATGATCGGGTCCATGATCTTAATGGTAAGATCTACCCTCTCTCACCAACCATCATCTAGCATTGTATCTTTGACCATTCTTGAAGAAGCTTGATCTATATTTCTCCAAAAAGACCAAAACTCTGAAATAACCATGGACCCAAGAGCGGTCCTGACCTCCCTCAACCTCTTAAGCATGATGAATAAGGAGGCAAACCGAGTATCTACAATCTTCAACAATGATAGATGTGTGTACTCTTTATAGATTATGAGGGCATTGGTATGATTTTGTACAAAGTTGCAGATATGGCGTTCATCCTCAATAAGACTTCCCACCCATGTTACATCCGAAGCAATAGATTTAAGTACTAAAATCAAAGAATGAACAATGCAAGGTGTCCAAAATATTTGTGGATATTTAGCTTCCACAATCATGCCAGCAACCTTGCAAACGGGTGCATTATTTGTAATGATTTGCACACAAGAATCACACCTACATCTTCAATAACTTTAATGAACAACTTGTTGATTTTTCACTAGGCTAGGCTCAAGCATGAAGTTTATTCCATTTTTTGGCATTTTACTTGAACCATAGACAATTGCAGTTACACCATAAACAATTTGTTGAAGTAAGCAAGATCACAAGAAGAAATACCATGCACAAGTACACAAGAAGTATCCTGGGAAACCCTTCTCAACAAGGGAAGAAAACCCAGCCAATCCTTTGCTATCTTCTTCAAGAGAAAGACCTCCCACACCATAAACCTAGCACACAAAAGGGTGCTCACAAAACCAAGAAGACTAGCACCCAAGAGAGGTGCGCACTTCAGCCCTAGAACAAGTACTTGCTGAAATTTCCAAACTCACATGTGTGTTGTGTTTCCTCAATGGGGAAATCGCCTTTATTTATATTAGACTGGACACATCAAAAGGGGTGTCTATTGGCACAACATGGGCGACCTCAATAACTCAAAATATAATTAATAATTACAATATTAATTATCTTTTACATTAATTATCTTTCACTTTATGGTGGTGCCGACCTATACCCTTTACATCACAATTAGGGTTACAGGTAAGTCTGACTCTTAGACAATATAGCAAGGGATCTCATACACCCACTTGTGCTCAACCACTAGGGGCACACCCACCTGTGCTCAGCCACAGGGACGTCCAAGTCAACAGATCTCTATCTCACTGCATCTCACAGGAGAATCATCAAGATACACACTCACTAGTGCTCAACCACTAGGATCACGTCCACCTGTGCTCAGCCACAGGAACGTCCTACTCAACAGATCTCTATCTCACTGAGTCTAACAACAGAATCATCTGGAGTATCACATCATCTCAACTCTCAGCACATAGGAGAATAGTAAACCCATCACATGGGCTCCTTCACCCCTCACAGGGGTACACATCGTTTCATCTCAAACGATACACCCATCTCATGGGAAACTTCCCTTCTCAGGGGCACACAACGTTTCATCTCTGTCTCAGAGAGAACGACACACCCAGCTCATGGGCATCTTCCCTACACAGGTGCATACAATGTTCCATCTCTGTCTCAAAGAGGAACTACACACCCATCTCATGGGCACACCCAACTCATGGGCTTTCTCTCAGGCCGACTCACTCAGTCTGTGTCCTAGAGGATGTCTCACGCAGCTGTAATCATCAACACAACTCAACCATATATTGTGCATCCTTGTATTTTCCAAGAGCATCCATCACTTTCAAGAAAGTCGGTCCATTCAGGGAAGACACCATGAAATTGATGAGTGGATGGCATGTTGCATTTATCCATCCATCAGAAACAATACTAACACCGGATGAGGGCCATGATAATTTAATAGGCTCTAGGATTTTATCCACCTCCTTCTTTGCCTTAACCAACAATGTGGTTCTAAGCCTTTTTGAACTAGAAGGCACATATCCGGTTGGATCATGATCAAGTAGAGCTCGACACATCTCAATAAACAAAGGAGACCATGCAACATTGAATAAAATGAAGTTGAGATAGAAAAAAAAATGGTAAGATCTACCTCATCTTGCTTCTCTTGCTGAAATATCTTGTCCATTGGACCATCGACCCTCTTTCTTGCTTGTTGAGTTGCACTCCCACTCGCAAATTGAAATTTGCTAGATGAGTTCCTCAAGAATGGAAGAGAATCCTCATTTTTTCTTTTCTTACATGTTGCTTCCACCTTTCCCAAGCCAACACTTTCCTCTTTTTCCATTTCTCTTTGTTTGGATACACTCACTGATTTGCATGCTCCAAGTCGGCAAGGATGCCCCAACAAATGGTCCTTAACTCGGTAATAGGAGCTCTTTAATTCATTATGGAAAAATCCACATGTCCAAAGAACATTTCCTTCCCCCTTTAACTTGGCCCCGGGCCCTTGATGCCTTGCAACATACTTCCACAATGAATATTTCCTCTCTTGAGCCTGCTATTTTGCTGCAGAAATGTTTTTTTCAGCATTAGAAGCTGCACTTGCAGCTCTACTTGTAGCAGATGGGACACTAACAGAGGGTGATGAAGTTGAAGGATCAGAGAAATCCTCAAAGGGAATGGAAGGGTAAGCCCAAGTTGGATGATGACACGAGACGGGAGTTGATGAGAAAGAAGTTTTTCTTCTCCTGCAAAAACCCTTGGGTCCCAGAGCATAGATGCATGGGAAAGGGACAGATCCACTACATTGAAGTGGAATCAGGCAGTGAGGAGGAGGATGAGGATATCAAGGCACAGGCTGACAGTGATTCAGAGGATGAGACCACACATGAGCCAGAGCAACAGCCAAAGAAACCTCAGATACCAGCAGGGGCACCGCCCAAGGAGGAGACAAAACCTCGTAGAGAGGTGAAAGGGGGAACCATAGAAACCCTTTCAGGAGTACCTAAGTACAACACTCTCAGGCTCAAGGGCCTTGTACAAGGGCAACGCATGACCGCTTTAGTTGATGGTGGAGTCACCCACAATTTCATAGATGCATCCTTGGTAGCCAGGAGGGGGTTACACACTGAGGAGTTTGAGGGATTCCACGTGGCAGTGGCAGATGGATACACGATGACCTGTTTGGACATGATCCCAGACCTAGAGGTCAAACTAGGAAACTACACCATGACAGATACTTTCTATGTAGTTGACCTATCAGATACTGATGCAGTATTGGGGGTATATAGTGGTTATATTCATTGGGGAAGATTGGGTTCAACTATCAGGCGTTGACCATGAGCTTCAAAGATGCTAGTGGATCGAGAGTGGTACTAGGAGGCATGTCTACAAGAGCACCACGAGCAGTATCGGCAAAAAGGATGGAGTGGATCTTCTGTCACGGTGATGTGGCCTATGCAACAGGGTGTTTGATCACCACGCAGAAGGATTCAGAGGGCAGAGAGCATTACCATCCATAGATCAGAGAGCTTCTGAGTCAGTATGAGTCAGTGTTTGGGCTGATACCACCAGGGAGACCACCAGACAGGGTATTTGAGCACACGATCGAGTTGGAGGAAGTGGCTACACTGGTGATCACCGCACCCTATAGGCACCCCAAGAGATTCAAGGACGAGATTGAGAAAGCAATCAAGGAATTGCTTGCGATGGGGCACATCAAGCCCAACACAAGTCCTTTTGCCTCTTCAATCGTTCTGGTACTGAAGAAGGATGGCACATTGTGAATGTCCATTGATTACAAAGCTCTCAACAAGAAAAGGATCAAGAATAAGTACCCCATTCCGCGCATAGATGAGTTGATGGACAAGTTGCAGGGGGCAGTTTTCTTCACCAAGATTGATATGTGGTCAGGATATCATCAGGTCAACATCAGGGAGTAGGATATAGAGAAGACAACATTCAGATGCCATTTCAGACATTTTGAGTTCTTGATCATGTCATTTGGATTGACCAACGCACCTGCCACTTTCTAGTCTTGCATGCACCACATCTTTAGAGGGCAGTTGAGGAAATACCTTTTGGTATTCTTCGATGATATATTGATCTACAGTAGTACGTGGGATGAGCATCTGGCACATTTGGAGGAGGTCTTGGGCATTATGCAGGCACAGTCATTATATGCCAAGGAGTCCAAATGTGAGTTTGGCATGAGAGAACTACTGTACTTGGGGAATATCATCAGTGAGCAGGGAGTACAGGTTCATCAGAAGAAGATCAAGGCCATTTTGGATTGGCCAACACCCAAGAACCTCATAGAGTTGAAGGGATTTTCGTCAAGGGATTTTCAGTTATGCAGTTACTACAGGCGGTTCGTCAAGGGATTTTCACAGTTGGGAGCACCACTCACAGATTTGACGAAGAAGGTGTTAAAATATTGTAACTACAAAGAGTATTCAAATTATTATTGATGTATTATTCATTAGATCAATCCCCTTTTGTGGATTGATCATGTCGGGTATTGTAAATGACCAAATCCCCTTTTGCGGATTGGTCAAACCCTAATTGTAATAGNGAGGATAAAAAACACTCAGTGAAAGGAACTCTCCTAATGAAGAAACCCTAAGGCAACTGACCTAACATGATCCATGTAGACCTATTACAATATTCACCCACGCAGGGGTGCGGTAATCCCGCTTACAAAACTGTGTGCCAGAGCAAAAATGCCTTGTAGAACCAAAAAATCTTTGACATGTTTGCATCTGATGATGCATATCTTCATGGTACATGGAGTTGACCCCCTAGTTGAAGAGGCGGTCAACAGGGACCACTGTGCACAAATTAGAGATGCAATAATATTAACAAATATATGTCCCATACTCAGGGCACTCATGTTGTAAAATAACGGTCTTCACAGACTCGATCATGGAATCCCACCCCTCATAAACCTCTCCTAGGATGGGTTGGCCCGTGTTTGCAAACCAAAACAAAGAGATGATCGGGTCCATGATCTTAATGGTAAGATCTACCCTCTCTCACCAACCATCATCTAGCATTGTATCTTTGACCATTCTTGAAGAAGCTTGATCTATATTTCTCCAAAAAGACCAAAACTCTGAAATAACCATGGACCCAAGAGCGGTCCTGACCTCCCTCAACCTCTTAAGCATGATGAATAAGGAGGCAAACCGAGTATCTACAATCTTCAACAATGATAGATGTGTGTACTCTTTATAGATTATGAGGGCATTGGTATGATTTTGTACAAAGTTGCAGATATGGCGTTCATCCTCAATAAGACTTCCCACCCATGTTACATCCGAAGCAATAGATTTAAGTACTAAAATCAAAGAATGAACAATGCAAGGTGTCCAAAATATTTGTGGATATTTAGCTTCCACAATCATGCCAGCAACCTTGCAAACGGGTGCATTATTTGTAATGATTTGCACACAAGAATCACACCTACATCTTCAATAACTTTAATGAACAACTTGTTGATTTTTCACTAGGCTAGGCTCAAGCATGAAGTTTATTCCATTTTTTGGCATTTTACTTGAACCATAGACAATTGCAGTTACACCATAAACAATTTGTTGAAGTAAGCAAGATCACAAGAAGAAATACCATGCACAAGTACACAAGAAGTATCCTGGGAAACCCTTCTCAACAAGGGAAGAAAACCCAGCCAATCCTTTGCTATCTTCTTCAAGAGAAAGACCTCCCACACCATAAACCTAGCACACAAAAGGGTGCTCACAAAACCAAGAAGACTAGCACCCAAGAGAGGTGCGCACTTCAGCCCTAGAACAAGTACTTGCTGAAATTTCCAAACTCACATGTGTGTTGTGTTTCCTCAATGGGGAAATCACCTTTATTTATATTAGACTGGACACATCAAAAGGGGTGTCTATTGGCACAACATGGGCGACCTCAATAACTCAAAATATAATTAATAATTACAATATTAATTATCTTTTACATTAATTATCTTTCACTTTATGGTGGTGCCGACCTATACCCTTTACATCACAATTAGGGTTACAGGTAAGTCTGACTCTTAGACAATATAGCAAGGGATCTCATACACCCACTTGTGCTCAACCACTAGGGGCACACCCACCTGTGCTCAGCCACAGGGACGTCCAAGTCAACAGATCTCTATCTCACTGCATCTCACAGGAGAATCATCAAGATACACACTCACTAGTGCTCAACCACTAGGATCACGTCCACCTGTGCTCAGCCACAGGAACGTCCTACTCAACAGATCTCTATCTCACTGAGTCTAACAACAGAATCATCTGGAGTATCACATCATCTCAACTCTCAGCACATAGGAGAATAGTAAACCCATCACATGGGCTCCTTCACCCCTCACAGGGGTACACATCGTTTCATCTCAAACGATACACCCATCTCATGGGAAACTTCCCTTCTCAGGGGCACACAACGTTTCATCTCTGTCTCAGAGAGAACGACACACCCAGCTCATGGGCATCTTCCCTACACAGGTGCATACAATGTTCCATCTCTGTCTCAAAGAGGAACTACACACCCATCTCATGGGCACACCCAACTCATGGGCTTTCTCTCAGGCCGACTCACTCAGTCTGTGTCCTAGAGGATGTCTCACGCAGCTGTAATCATCAACACAACTCAACCATATATTGTGCATCCTTGTATTTTCCAAGAGCATCCATCACTTTCAAGAAAGTCGGTCCATTCAGGGAAGACACCATGAAATTGATGAGTGGATGGCATGTTGCATTTATCCATCCATCAGAAACAATACTAACACCGGATGAGGGCCATGATAATTTAATAGGCTCTAGGATTTTATCCACCTCCTTCTTTGCCTTAACCAACAATGTGGTTCTAAGCCTTTTTGAACTAGAAGGCACATATCCGGTTGGATCATGATCAAGTAGAGCTCGACACATCTCAATAAACAAAGGAGACCATGCAACATTGAATAAAATGAAGTTGAGATAGAAAAAAAAATGGTAAGATCTACCTCATCTTGCTTCTCTTGCTGAAATATCTTGTCCATTGGACCATCGACCCTCTTTCTTGCTTGTTGAGTTGCACTCCCACTCGCAAATTGAAATTTGCTAGATGAGTTCCTCAAGAATGGAAGAGAATCCTCATTTTTTCTTTTCTTACATGTTGCTTCCACCTTTCCCAAGCCAACACTTTCCTCTTTTTCCATTTCTCTTTGTTTGGATACACTCACTGATTTGCATGCTCCAAGTCGGCAAGGATGCCCCAACAAATGGTCCTTAACTCGGTAATAGGAGCTCTTTAATTCATTATGGAAAAATCCACATGTCCAAAGAACATTTCCTTCCCCCTTTAACTTGGCCCCGGGCCCTTGATGCCTTGCAACATACTTCCACAATGAATATTTCCTCTCTTGAGCCTGCTATTTTGCTGCAGAAATGTTTTTTTCAGCATTAGAAGCTGCACTTGCAGCTCTACTTGTAGCAGATGGGACACTAACAGAGGGTGATGAAGTTGAAGGATCAGAGAAATCCTCAAAGGGAATGGAAGGGTAAGCCCAAGTTGGATGATGACACGAGACGGGAGTTGATGAGAAAGAAGTTTTTCTTCTCCTGCAAAAACCCTTGGGTCCCAGAGCATAGATGCATGGGAAAGGGACAGATCCACTACATTGAAGTGGAATCAGGCAGTGAGGAGGAGGATGAGGATATCAAGGCACAGGCTGACAGTGATTCAGAGGATGAGACCACACATGAGCCAGAGCAACAGCCAAAGAAACCTCAGATACCAGCAGGGGCACCGCCCAAGGAGGAGACAAAACCTCGTAGAGAGGTGAAAGGGGGAACCATAGAAACCCTTTCAGGAGTACCTAAGTACAACACTCTCAGGCTCAAGGGCCTTGTACAAGGGCAACGCATGACCGCTTTAGTTGATGGTGGAGTCACCCACAATTTCATAGATGCATCCTTGGTAGCCAGGAGGGGGTTACACACTGAGGAGTTTGAGGGATTCCACGTGGCAGTGGCAGATGGATACACGATGACCTGTTTGGACATGATCCCAGACCTAGAGGTCAAACTAGGAAACTACACCATGACAGATACTTTCTATGTAGTTGACCTATCAGATACTGATGCAGTATTGGGGGTATATAGTGGTTATATTCATTGGGGAAGATTGGGTTCAACTATCAGGCGTTGACCATGAGCTTCAAAGATGCTAGTGGATCGAGAGTGGTACTAGGAGGCATGTCTACAAGAGCACCACGAGCAGTATCGGCAAAAAGGATGGAGTGGATCTTCTGTCACGGTGATGTGGCCTATGCAACAGGGTGTTTGATCACCACGCAGAAGGATTCAGAGGGCAGAGAGCATTACCATCCATAGATCAGAGAGCTTCTGAGTCAGTATGAGTCAGTGTTTGGGCTGATACCACCAGGGAGACCACCAGACAGGGTATTTGAGCACACGATCGAGTTGGAGGAAGTGGCTACACTGGTGATCACCGCACCCTATAGGCACCCCAAGAGATTCAAGGACGAGATTGAGAAAGCAATCAAGGAATTGCTTGCGATGGGGCACATCAAGCCCAACACAAGTCCTTTTGCCTCTTCAATCGTTCTGGTACTGAAGAAGGATGGCACATTGTGAATGTCCATTGATTACAAAGCTCTCAACAAGAAAAGGATCAAGAATAAGTACCCCATTCCGCGCATAGATGAGTTGATGGACAAGTTGCAGGGGGCAGTTTTCTTCACCAAGATTGATATGTGGTCAGGATATCATCAGGTCAACATCAGGGAGTAGGATATAGAGAAGACAACATTCAGATGCCATTTCAGACATTTTGAGTTCTTGATCATGTCATTTGGATTGACCAACGCACCTGCCACTTTCTAGTCTTGCATGCACCACATCTTTAGAGGGCAGTTGAGGAAATACCTTTTGGTATTCTTCGATGATATATTGATCTACAGTAGTACGTGGGATGAGCATCTGGCACATTTGGAGGAGGTCTTGGGCATTATGCAGGCACAGTCATTATATGCCAAGGAGTCCAAATGTGAGTTTGGCATGAGAGAACTACTGTACTTGGGGAATATCATCAGTGAGCAGGGAGTACAGGTTCATCAGAAGAAGATCAAGGCCATTTTGGATTGGCCAACACCCAAGAACCTCATAGAGTTGAAGGGATTTTCGTCAAGGGATTTTCAGTTATGCAGTTACTACAGGCGGTTCGTCAAGGGATTTTCACAGTTGGGAGCACCACTCACAGATTTGACGAAGAAGGTGTTAAAATATTGTAACTACAAAGAGTATTCAAATTATTATTGATGTATTATTCATTAGATCAATCCCCTTTTGTGGATTGATCATGTCGGGTATTGTAAATGACCAAATCCCCTTTTGCGGATTGGTCAAACCCTAATTGTAATAGGCTAAACGAGAAGTCGGCCCCAGAATATATTAAAGTGGTTATAACCACCCAGAATGAGAAGTCGGCCCTGCCAGTGAAAAGACACCTTAGTTCAACGCCTGCCAGATTGTATAAATAAGAGAGGCTAGCGCCTCATTTGTTCACTCACTCACTTGTTCATCAGAGTGCAAGTTTGGAGCTATAGTTGGAGAAGAAGAGAGAGAGAGGCGCATTTTTGGGAGAGGACTTTCTGTATTGTTTGGTTTATTCTCTTGGCATTGTATTGGCTAGCTATATTAAGGAAGTTTTTGCTAGGTTTTCTCCCCCATGAGGGTTTCCCGGGATAAATCATGTGTCTCTTGTGATTGTGTATTTCTCAGTGATCCTATCTATGCTATGGTTATCTAGTAAATTGAAAAGAAACCTAATAATAGTTTAAACCTTAACATCGTATCAGAGCTAAGCTGAAGAGAGCATCTTTCACAAGAAAAAGAAAAACGTCAATGTTGTCGTACATGCAAATTAGGGCTTTTTATTGAAGAAGAATTTCAGCCCCAAAGCCATTTAGAAAAGTGCGCCCTACCTCAAGGAACACTTTGGCATCTTCAGTGCACCTTTTCAGTGGCTAGATCTCCCGAAAAGTAAAACCCTAATTTTCACTAAGTACCAGAAAACCAGAAGTACCAAAGTACCAGAAAACCAGAAGTACCAAAAAACTAGAAGCACCAGTCCAAAAATCCGTTGATCAAGTTTGAAGGGGTAAAAATTGGATTTTCTAAAATCTAACCACACCAGGCTACTCGCCTCAGCCAAGCGCACCTCTTAGTAAGTTCATAATTCAATTTTGAGCATTTTTATTTTTCGGTCATTTTCCTAGCTCCAGGTAAAAGATGTCTACAAGCACTAAGCTTGTTGACAAGCTAGAAGGTTTGTTGACAAGCTAGAAGGTGTGGAAAACTTTTGTGCCTGAAAGTATAGGATTGGACTCATTCTTGAAGAGAATGACCTAGCAAGATTCGTTAAAGAAGTACCAGAACCCACCGATGCTGCAGATAAAGCAAAGCACCAAAAGGACACAATTAGGGTTAAAAGAATCATTGTAGATTCTATCAAAGATCACTTGATTCCTCAAGTGTCTTCAAATAAAACTCCAAAAGAAATGTTCGATGCCCTAACTAGGCTATATGAAGGAAAGAACATAAATCGGAAGATGAATCTAAGAGCTCAACTCAAGAATACAAGGATGCAGAAAGGAAAAGCGATCCAGGAATATTTCTCCAGAATATCACAATTCAAAGAGCAGCTAGAAGCAATTGGAGATACTATAGACGAAGACGAACTCATAATGACGGCCCTAAATGGTCTCACAAGACCTTGGGATGCATTTATCCAAACTATTTGTGCCAGAAAAGAGAAACTAAAATTTGACAGGCTTTGGGAAGAATGTATTCAAGAAGAATCAAGAGTAGCTAACCAAGAAGCTTTACTATCAAGAGATGAAGATCAAGCCCTAGCTACTCACACTAAAGGAGGAAGAAAGAAGTCTTACTTCCAGAAAGAAACTCATAAAGAGTCTCACCCCCAAAACAAATTCATACACAAAGAATCTCAACCAAGGAGATTCCAGAAGAAAGGACAAAGAAAAGAAAGAGATTTCTCATCTTACCAATGCTACCATTGTGACGAGATGGGACATATTGCGAGACATTTTCCAGCTAGACGAGAAGAATACAAGAAGAAAAACAAGAGGCATCTTGCCCATGCAGTTGAAGATGAAGAGCCATGCACAAAGATGTTAAAAGAACGATTTGAAGACTATGTCTTAATCTCGGCCCTCTCAGGATCAGTATCACCTGGAGAGGACACTTGGCTCATTGATAGTGGTGCTTCCAAGCACATGACAGGTCAAAGAGACATTCTCTCTCTCCTTTCAGATAAGAAGTTTTCTCAGAAAGTTACACTTGGAAATGATTATCAATACCCTATCAAGGGAGTAGGAGAATCAAACTACAAGTTGAATTCAGGGACTCCAATGAAGATGAAGGATGTACTTTGTGTACCAAGTTTGACAAAGAACCTACTCTCCATATCATCTTTAGAAAAGAAAGGCTTCAGAGTTTCCTTTATAGATGGAGAAGTTCTTATGTGGGATAAAGGAAAAACCATGAAAGAAGCAATCGTTATTGGAAAAGAAGAAGGTGGTTTGTATAAGCTAAAGGGTCACTCAGAAGCAGCCATGACCCATGCCATTGAGAATCAATGTGAACTTTGGCATAGAAGATTAGCCCACATCAACTACAAGGCATTACCGTATGTATGCAAGGCAGTCACAGGTCTACCAAAACTCAAGGTTGACCATGAAGGTGTGTGCAATGGATGTGCACAAGGGAAGAACATCAAGAACCCTTTTCTAAAGAGAGACAGTAAAGCGGAAGGAGTCTTAGAACTCATTCACTCAGATGTGTGTGGCCCAATGCCATCATCCTCCATCAATGTGTATCATTTATTGATGACACTTCTCGTAAAACCTGGGTTTACTTTTTGAAATCAAAAGATGAAGTGTTCAGTAAATTCAAAGAATTCAAAGCCTTGATAGAGAATCTTTCTGAAAGAAAGATCAAGATACTCAGATCAGATAATGGAGGAGAATACACCTCAAAAGAGTTTGTAAACTATTGCAAAGATGTCGGATCAAGAGGGAGCTCGCCACTCCCTACAATCCTCAACAAAATGGTGTAGCAGAAAGAAAGAACAAAACTATAATGGAAGCAATGAAGACCATGATCCATGATCAAGATATTCCAATGTGCTTATGGGCAGAAGCAACAAGAACAACAGTATATGTACAAAACCAATTGTCCCATAGTGCACTTGGGTTCAAGACCCCTGAAGAGATGTTCTCCGGAAAGAAGCCATAAGTAAGCCATGTCAAAATATTTGGCTGCCCAATATTTGTACATATTCCAAAAGAGAAGAGAAACAAGTTGGACCCTTCAGGAAAGAAGGGAATATTTGTTGGATACTGTGAGGTCTCCAAGGCCTT
>JZKD02S1084092.1:0-13144 GCA_000966675.3 Picea glauca | reverse complement strand
TATTCCTTTTATCCTCTGAGTATCATCCCCCAACCTAGAAACTCCTTTTTTATGTTTTTCTTCCTTCTTATATGGTCACAAGGTGTCTCATTCTCCTTCTCCTTTATTCTCTGAGTATATGCTTGAAGGATATGTGGAGGAACCCAGGAAGTTGGCTCCGAAGTGGTTCCAAAAGTGAGTCAGGTTGTAACTAACTTTGATATTTGGTGTTAATAGAAGAGTTCTCTTTCCCTCCAATTTGGTGTTCATTGCAATATTGTATGTTATCATTTTTCATACTTTATTTGGATATAACACATGATATATATGCTACTTAATTATGTAACTACCTCATTGCAACATTTTTCTTGATTTCATTTTGCATGCTTTTTCTGGCAAAGGTCAAGAGCACTTTGAAAAGAAGGAGCAAGGATCGACATCGAGCAGAGGGTTTAAGGTGCACACTTTCTCCTTCTCTCTTTCCCTACTCTCTCCTAGAAAAAAGTAGTTATTTTTCAATTTGCACATTTTTTTGTGAGGGAAGATTTCAACCTTCTCATTCCAGTCTCAATCTATTGTGACTTGACTCAAAGTCACGTGGGAAATATCTCGTCAACAAAATTGGTGACCATACTAGGGAATTCTCCTAGTTTGGGTCAATTTGTTTAGGATCCCTTGCTTGTTTCTTTCCTTGTTGTGTTTTCTGTATTTTCTGGGTTTTTCATAGAGCCTTAGCTTCTCAGGAGTTGTTTTCAAGTTTTGGAAGCCCTGTTCTTTGGAGTGGATTTTATTTTTCTAAAATTTCCAAGCCATCTACGTGTTTCTTCTCTATAGCCCACATACATTCGCTAGTTTCTCTTCTACAGCCCGTGGATATCTGGGAGTTGCACTGCACATAGTCGAAGACCTGTGTTAGAATAGTTTTTTTTTTTAATTATCTTATGCTTCTAGGTTTGAATTTTGGTTTGGTTAGTTCCCTTGAGTGTCTTGAGTCCCTTTCTGACTTTTCTCTATTCTAAAAAAGTTTATTATACAGAAAAAGAAAAAAAAAATATTTGTGATTGTCATCTTTTATTATAAGGTTCTTAGGTGTTTGAAGATTTAGTCTTGTTTATCTAGGGGTGTTTCTAGTTTCATTGAGCATTCAGTGGTTTTAGGCTGGTAGTTTCTCTTGTTATAACTACTTTCCTTTGTTTGAAAAAGAAAAAAAAATCATTTATTTTCTTTTCATTTATTTTGAAAAAATGAAAAAGAAACAAAATATGCTTGTTTGTTTACATCTCCTTTCTTGAACCCTTGCCTCTCATCATTACAAGAAAAGACTTAGTTATTTAACATTAAGGTAGTTTCATTTCCATAACACTTTGGTAGTGGTAGTATTTGTATTGGAAAAAGAAAAGAATCTAGTTGTACAAGTTTTGCATTCTTGTTTGCATTAGGTTTCTAAAAAGAAAATTGTAGTCTGCATTTCAGGGTGTCTCAAATCTTGCGTTCAAAATGTTTTTCTTTCATTAAAAATAAAAAAGAGTTTTCTTTGTAAGCATAGTTGCATCCATTTTTCATTTGAATAAATTGCATTGTGTTCTTATTTTTCATTAGTTTTGGAGTCAGTCATAACATCACCAAAGTTGCATCTGCACCCTTTTTTGTAAAGAAAAACCCATTAAAATGAATGCTTAACTAAAATCCATTAGAAACTTTCATTTTTCTTGGGTGAATGAATAATTTTAGGCTAGGGCCTTGGTGTAGGTTGGAGAGTAAATTTCTCCAAGACCACTAAACCAACATAGGTGTTCGAGATAAGGAGTGAAGAATATAGTTTTTGTATAGGTTTAGTCTGGAAGCTCCTCTAACACGAGAGTTAAACACGAGGTCACGTAAGGAATAGCTGAGATTCCCCTTCAGAGATGGAATGAGCGTAGAATATAGATCGTGTATTAGGTTTTTTGATTGTACCCATATGTTGGTCCTCGACCAAGTTTTGAGGAAACATTGGTCATGTTTGACCACTTTTGGGATTTCGATAGGCTGGTCAAAGATGGAGCACCTAGGTGGAGCTGAGATTGTGGGATTTTAGGGTTTATGTAATGGGTTGAGGGATGTTGGCCCATGGTTTTACCCATGATTAGGCCTTTTTGTAATGTATAAATAAGTAGCTAAGCGATGTAAGAAGTAGTGCTAGTTCTATGTGATTGTTATTCTAATAGGCTTAGTGCAAGAAGTAGTGGCTTTGTGCGAGAATGTGTTAAGAATTACAGAGATAAGTGTAAGTGATTGTACGGTGATTTGTGCATAGACTGTGTAAATTAAGTCTCTGTGTTGATAAGGAGTTGGATCTGTGCCTTGACCTGATTTTGGGAAGGTGGATCTAGTGCTCAGTGTGCAGATCACATGTCCATTGCAAAGCTAGGTTCTATGGCTTTGTGCACACAAGAAACAAAATGTAAGAATGAAGACTAATAATAATAAGAAGAAGATTGGTGGATGTAGCCCCACACTGGGGTGAACCACGTATATCCTATGTTTGATGTGCTTTGTGCGATGTTGTTGATGTTGTTTATGATGTTTATCTTCTTAGTGCATTGATATTTATGTATGATAGATAGATATATGGATTCTTAGTGATTTATTGATGTTGAATGAGTGTCGGATCTGAGTTAAGGTTATGTGATAAGCAACTAGAATTGGTTGATCTTTATTGTTACTGCGTTGATCTGTATTTAGGGTTTAATCTGCGATTTGAATGAGTTTCAAGAACTAATGCATATTGTTGTTTAAGTTCTCTGTTAAGTGTTGTAATCACAGATCTGTGTCCTAGCCTAGTTGTAGACACTTGAGTCATCCAGCCCCCCCTACCTCTACCTCGAGTGATACTTCATCTGCTTCATAGGTGTTTCCGAAAGGGCTGGTAGTTAGGGTATTGTTGGTGCATTTTTGAAGCATTGAACCTTGGGTCTGCCCCTGTGCCAACAAATGGTTCCGTTGTTGGGACCTGAAACTATGATTGTTGGGAACTGAAGAAAAGAAAAAGTTATGTGTGTAGATTTGTTTCTCTAGTGCACAGTATTCTACTTGACTTGTGAAGCTCTGTGCTAAGAAAGAAACCTGATCTAGAGAAAAGAGGTAAGATATTGAAGCTTTGTGCTCTGGTAAGGGTAGGATAAGTGAAATTTTTTATTTCAAAAGTATGAATCTAGGTATGTTTTATAGATTTTGTCTTAGTATGAAAGGTACGGAACAGTTACAAGAAAGAGTTGATCTGAATAAATTTGATAAATATAGAGAAAGATATGTTATTCCTATGTATAGAAAGAATTTTTGGACTAATAAGTGGATGCAGGAACCTAGAAAGAATTTTTGCAAATTGCAGGTCCAACACTATGATCCCAGTGCATAGTACAAGAGAGGTTGGGGATCATTTAAAAGAAAGAGAGGATTAACAACGTGTTATAATTGCATAAGACTGGGACATATTGCTAAGGAATACCCTGGTACAGGTCCTATTTGTCTTTGTTTTCAAGCTATTGATCATGAGGTTGAGGATTCCCCAAGAATGATTGCTAAAGTTGAAAAGATTAACATGAGACAAGAAAACTATAAAAAGGGTCAAGAGACTAAGGATATGTTAGAGAATCATAAAAAAAATAAAAATTAGAGACTATGTTGTTACAATTGAAAGAAGTAATGGATGATCACAGAGACATCAGTTTATCAGAGATCCCGAAATAAAGACAATGCATAGTTACAAGAACAGAAGACTTTGACATAGATTGTGGATTGGATGAGGAAACACATGTGAACATTATGCCAGAAAGCACTTGGGAAATTTTGGGAAAGCCTGCTATGATACCTTCATTAGGAAGGATAGGCTTGTTTAAAGGAAGGATGATAACCCTATGTGGAAGAGTTACTAAAGTACCTATGATTTCTCATGAAACATCGATTGAAGAAGAATTTGAAGTCATTAAATTTATTGAGAATAACGCCCCTTTTAAACTTTTGTTAGGAAAGACTTGGATTGAGAAGGATTGGATTAGAAGGAAAGAAGAGGAGGAAGCTACAGAACAGAAAAATCAAGAACTAAGGGACTTCATAACCAAAAAAATAGAGCGACTAAGGGAAGAACAAGAGGATAAATCGAATCAATAGAGGGAAAGATAATTAGATGTCAAAGTTGGAAGAACGTGGGAAGGCTTGAAGAACCTGTCCATGCATGAAAGAAGTATAGACACCTCGGAAATAGTAAGAGAAGGGACATTAACCTCAGAATCTGTAAGAGCTCATCAACAACGCAAAGTCATTGTGCTAAGAGAAGATAAGAATAAGAATGTAACGAGGATCCCATAAATTGTTAGAGAAGCCCAGATCACAGGAAGGAAGGCAAGGAAGATCAATAAGAAGAAAGCTAAGCTAGAAAAACTATAGGAAGACATAGAGAGCATAAGAAAGGCTTCGCAGGAGGAAGATTTGCAGAACTTGAACCACGTCGGAATAGCAGAACCACACAGAATGGGACTTCGCCACGACGATGCTATATGATCATTGGAGGTGTCCCGACCATTAGAATAACGCTACATAACTTCTAGAAACATAGTTATTGACGGAAACACCGCCATTGGACCATTGTGACCATGCCATAACGAACGAATTTGCATTGATGGATGCATTCTTTCCCATTGGAGGAATCTGTTACAAATCTTTCTTATTTAACCCATCAAATGCTACATCAAGACCACTTTTTTCCACTTGTGATTATCCAAGCTAACAGAGAACTGATTTCATATCGCGTTGTGATTTTGATACCTTGCCACTCGTTTGATTACCTCATTTGTTTGTTCGCCTACCCAATCTATTTAGTTACAAGTGTGAATGTCGGGCGAACATAGAGCATTAGAGAAGTCTATGGAGAAGATTCTCGTGGATATAATGGCTGAGAGAGTTATGTCTGTAGGAATACAGGCTTCATTGATAGGGGGACTACAAGCATCCCCTTCAACTGCACGTCATTCTAGCTGAACCGCAATTGAGAAGTGAAGAAAGCACTGCGACGATATGGCTAATGCGAAGTAGATCTCGTCGGTCTTACCAGATTATATACTTCCCTTGGCTGGTACAATTATCTATGACAGTATCCCATGTGATTTTGAGTACACGTTGATCATTGTGTACATCCTTAAGGGGATACGTGTAGTTGGACCCTAGTTAGGACACATCCCATCCTTGAAGAACAACGACTTCAACCTCGGTGAAAGGAAGAACTACGCGATCCTCACGCTACATTGATATTTAATGAAGACGACCGGGAAGAAGCCACACATAGTCTCTCATCTATGGATAAAGGAGCTCACACAGTCCACAATATTGAATGTAATGAAGATCCCTCACTTTGGCCAACATCAGGAGGTTAAGGCTTGTGTTAAACTCCTCCTGTCATGCTATCACGGAGGATATCTATGGCTCACAGGCGCGTTACTGTGGATCCAGTGTTGATCCACCTGATAACAAGACTGAGAATGGAGGGACCGAACCCTCAGTAGTTCTACCCAGGGAAGACTTCAGATCGCTCCCTTTCATAGTGCATAAAGGAAGATTATGGAGATGTAGAAAAGGGAAAGTAAGGCTACAAGGTAGATTCTATCCAGGATGGCGCAGTGCGCCTAGCTTGTCAGCTTATAGCTGGCAAGATTGTCAGAAAGAATCATCCCATGCAGGTCACGAGGTTCGTAGTAGACCTCGCAGGGAAGTGCGTAGAAGGAATGCAAATGAACTGGGTGATTTACCTCGTCAATGAGCTCGAGAAGGACTGTCGCGAAGTACAGGATTATGGATATGAATTCCATTTCAGTTGGCTAATGATATTAATCACATTTTTCACTTGGCATATGTCAGAAGGAGTGACATTTTCTGAAGTTGAACCATCAGAGTCATTGGCCGCAAGGTTCTCCACCTTGTGGTATACAAACAACATGTCGAAATACTGGAAATCGAACATTGTCTTCAATGCCTACTACCAGTAGTTGAGGCATGCTATTGAGGCATTTCCACGAATGACACCAAACACATTTCACCAATACGGACCACTGGCAAAGTTCTACGTAGATCAACACTTTATCTACATCACTGCGCATAGGGATGAAAGTAAGGAGGAGTTGCAGTCCTATTATAAGTTGAATGACGAATATATGGAGGAGATCACTAAAGAATGGCTAGTAAAGTTCCTTGTTATCCTAAGTGTGTTTCTAGATTCCTATATTGTCTCCTCCTACCTTATCTCATGATGAGGTGTCGATGTGAGAACAATTGAGGTGGTTTCATTAGTGTATTATATATTTGTATTATTAATATGAATACTATGTTGATAATTATGGCTTGAGGCCTTTTCTACCAATCTTCTTGTCCTAATATTCTTATGATCAATTTCTTCAATTGGTATCAGAGATCCTATGTTATTAAGGGCCTGGTAGTATTACACTCCATGGTAGTGTTCCATGAGGGATTCGAAAACATGAGATTGATTGATGGTGAAGGCTAGCCATGAAGTATGAATTGTAGATTGAGAGGGATGCCACGTTGTCTAGATTCAGTTGCCAACGCCAATAGAATGGATATCTATGTTCAATTGAAGAGGCCACCACCATCAAGATAAACCTCAACCAATMTGCCAGTGTAAGCATGGAAGACTTAGTGAATGCACCCARCTCATGATAAGGTAATTTATGAATTATGTCAATTCATTGTGAGAGTAATACCTCTGTGCATTCAGATTTGTATCTGGTTATAGAATGAGTAGTAAATGGTAAGTAGAGTTATGAATTTGGGAATGTGGATCTGTAATATGAAATTGCAGAGATTTGAACATAGATTTCTGAGAAGGTCAACTTGCAGGAAATCCATTTAGATCTAAAAGGGAACCACATTTAGATCTAGAAGCCAAATTTCTTACCTATACAAAGCGTCGGAGAATTCTCTACAGTTTTTCCAAAGGGTCCAATAACAATTATATTTTTTCATTAAAAAAACTACAATCCAACCCTTTGTCTAGCGATCTATCCAACAAAAGGAGATTTCTATGAAGTGATAGGTGAGAAAGAAATATTGACAAGACTTTATAGCAAGAACCAACCAGAACCACAAAGATAGTCTAGCTTCCACGTTTTATTATTTTTGGTGCCTCCACGCTGCTCCAACTCGCGAATCTTGTGGCCTACAATTTGGTTCAAATAATCCAATGAATGCCGACTTTGCTAGGTGTAATGACTTCTATCAGTTTTCAAGATCCAATGTATGCGAGATTTGTTGTGCTAGATTTTCCAGATCGATCCACTTCCACTTCCAGGTTTATTTTGTAGATTTCAACTTTAATTTGTAGTGATATTGGTAGCACAATTGATCTCTAGCTCGCCCCACAAATTTTCTAAGCATTCAACACACAATCCAACAAAATCACATGTAGAAGGAACATCCAGAGGACTATGCTTAGACAGATTTCATGGGTTTCTATGTCCAAAGAGGGTGAACTAAATCAAGTTTGCATGTGATTGTTAAATTTTTCATGCGTTCTCCAGCTCCTGTAATCGCCTTAAATTCGCCTGTAGATCTGGAAAAAAAATGCCTCGGGATCAACACGACTATAACCAGAGCCACGTGTAAGTTTTCAAATATTGTTCATTGCACTATAAACGCAAGAAATATTCATATCTGCGATCATGGACTACTTTTTTTAATATTTTTTTAAGGTTCAAGGCTTCCTTTTTTATTAAAAGAGCTTATCTCCTCTCCTTGTTGAAAAAGAGTGGCAGAATTTTGTAATTTGTATAAAAAGAAAACATACAAAAGTTAAATTTTCATGGAAAGAAAATTTCTCTTTACTATTAAGAGATAATTGTATTTGGGCGATGTGACAAGAAGACACCTTAATAAAATAAAATAAAATTCTGTGTGTCCTAGATCTGCCTGAAATTGAATAAGGAGATCTTAGGTACACCTTGTGTAGTGTGTGCTGGTGATTTTTTAATGGTTGTCTTATGAGCTACTTTACGTCTAGTTTTGACATTATCCCACATACATGGAGTACAAAGCAGGTTAATGAAATAAGCACACAAATTAATGCCAGTGAAGCACATACATTCAAGCACAATCAAAGCTCTCAATTAAGAAGCAAAGAAGATATGAAATTGGCAATCACATCAACATTAGACACATCAAGCTCATAATCAAGGACTCTAACCATTATCAAATTTGAAGATCAACTCAACTTTGAAATCAACATTTATTGTCAACTTGCAAAAAGTATATTTTTGTAAGTAATCAAGATCAACTATAATTATTTTGTAAGTGTCCAATCAAATCTAATTGAATTTATTTGTAATTGGGTGCATTCTCGGTTGATCCCAACACCCAAGATTCATTCTAATTTTGAGTCGAAATTGACAAGGTTGAGTATTTTAAGTCAAATCATTGTAAACATCAAAGTTTTTGGATGCATTTTTCAGTGGTAACCAACATCCTCAAATTCTTGGAAGAAAGCAAGCGAGCATGTTCAAATGGAGCGAAGTCTCGAATTATTAGAGTTACTGAACACTCTAATAAACACCACTGAAGACAACATGGTGATATTGAACAAAACAACTCTTCAATAAGTGTTAATTTGTTTGCAAGTGATGCAAGCTAAAGTTAGAATTCTTCAAGCACAATCCCAACTATTGAATGATGAGTTGATAAATCTCAAAAATCAACAACCAATGAAGTTTTCTGAACTATTTTTTTTCAGAAAAACCCTCTCTATGATGATGATGATGATGATGATTTTTATCAACAATCGGTGAAGGAACAAATCAAAAATCCAAATTCAGAAGAAAATTCCAATGACGATGAATCGCAAGCAGAAGATGCCAAAGCACAAAGTGATACAAAAAGTATAAGTGAAAGTAAATGTGAAGCACGTAATCAAGTGCAACATGATCTTTCCAAGCCCATCATCAGACCTTAGGAATAATTACACTTCAATAGGAATCGACATGGCTTAGGATATGAAAATCAAAATAGTTTTAATATTCTAAATTACTCCAAACGAATTTTGTTTGTGAGCGTTGGATTCCTTCAAGAAAATTCAACTTCCCTGTTCAAGTTCAACATCAGAATGATAAGTGAAAACATTGTAATCAAGTTGGTCACATGGAGAATCAGTGTTTTGATCTCCATCCTTGCCAACATTGTGGCAAGCATAACCATTCTTCGGATAGTTGTTCAACACTGAAGAAACCTGGAAGACTGAAGATTCACTATGAGTGTATTGATCCTTGGAAATGGTCATCAAAAACCAGGTGATTATATAAGTCTTACCGTAGAATTGAATCTCGAGTAAAGTCCAATCTTGTATCACATAATATTTTTTTACCTCACATAAGTGGTCCCCTTATGGCATATCTTTCAAGCATGGCCCTCGCAGGATGAGATAACATGTGGTTTTTTCTACATGCCCACTTTGTGTTGTACTCAAATGGAACAAGTATGGTACTCTCTTGAGCATAGAAGGAGGGATTACAATGATGAAACTCTCATGCACCTTAAGGGGGGGAGTTCAAAATTCCAATGAAGATGGTTCATGAAATCACTTGTGGTCTCTCCTTTCAGTTGACAAAGGGGGGAATTGATGATGGAATTGAATATGGTTGTAAGACAGAAAGTTTCAAAAACAACAGACATCAAATATGCCATATGGGCATGAAATTTTCCAAATGGGCAACTGCATTCTGTAGATGACAGACTTTGGCAGAATGATGGTTCTAAATTTAATCATACACATTATACATTGGGATGATGTTGGACACCTAAAAGTGTCACAATTGGTTAGTGGTTATCCAAAAAAAATCAAATACATGGTATCAATTGGTCAGTGGTTATCCAAATCACAGATTCAGAGAGCACTTCAATGATACACTGATAGTAGAGTGGTGATACTACATGTTCACCAATTAGCAGAAGACATTGGATCCTTTTGCATTGCAACTTGACATTGATTGAGTTGTCAATCATTTTAAGGGATGTGGTAGACTTGCAGTTGATTCACTTCTCTTTGTTCACTCGCATCATATTGCAGTTCACATCAGTGAACAAATTGTTGGCATTCTGGCTCACATGTTTACATAGTGGGATTTTTCAGATTTCTCAGCATCCATATTTGGCGGTTTTTTTAGGAAGTTATTCATTGTGGCTCAGCTAAAGAGTTTCAACATGAAGAATTGGAGATGTACCGGTTTATGCACTTGCTTTGCTAGTAATATTTCTCAAACATATGATTGAGGGGGGAAATGTTAGCCTCTTTCTCATATACAATCATTAAGTCTTAGTATACCACCTTTGTATATTTTACATATTTGGATATAGTTGTTATCCTAAGTGTGTTTGTAGATTCCTATACTATCTCCTCATACCTTATCTCCTGATGAGGTGTCTATGTGAGAGCAATTGAGGTGATTTCATTATTGTATTATATATTTGTATTATTAATATGAATACTATGTTGAGAATTATGGCTTGAGGCCTTTTCTGCCAATCTTCTTGTCCTAATATGCTTATGCTAAATTTCATCATTACATTTTTATATATTGTAGTTTCCATCATAAATAAGGATATGTGTGGGTGGGACTTATCAAAACCCCCTTCCCTTTCATTTATTTTCAATTTACATACCTAACTAAGATTTCAAACTATTGATTTCATAAAATAACAAAGATTTCATTTCTTTATTAGCCATGAATATTTCTTTGTAATGTCTACTAGTTTTTGTTTCTTCCTTATTCCCAATGTAAAAAGTGGGATGTGGTAATTTCTCTCATATAATATGGAACAAGTTTCTAAGAATAATTTGGGTGAACCTGAAATCTTCTTAAATTATAACTACCATACCTAGAATGGCTTAACATTTGGCTCATATCATCTATCATGTCATTATAACCCCTCTTTAGACACGAATATTTTAAATGGCCATTGGTTCTACAAACCTCCATCTGAAAGGGATGTTTATGTAGTCCATCAACTATATGGGCTCGATTCCACCTGACACAATCTTAATGTCACCCGGGAGAACATCCCCAAGGTCTAACTCTATGAATTGTTTTTCCATAACCAATGATGAGCTTTCCATGCATTTTATTATATCATCCATTGTAATATACTCCATTGACCTATTACTTATGTCATTGAAACTTGTTAATCCCATAGTTCCATGATGAGATAAGGTAGTTTAGCCAAAATAATGGCCAAAATTTCTTTAACTCTTAAAGTGTCAAATTTAGGCTTCACCATAAACCTCTCCCAATCCCATCCCTATAAAATATTGTCTTGAATAAAAAGGTAGCAAAGCCTCTTTCCATCATATAAAAATTTAATACATACCCTTACTTACTCTTCCATAGTTTTTCCATCCAGTAAATCAAGGTTTCTTTCCCCATTTTATTGGTTAAATTTTTTTCTTATCAATGTTGTTTTCATTTATACCTACTTAGTCTATTTCCACATCCATCCTCTCATTGCTTAACTTTACTATAATAGTCCTATTGTTTATATTACTTTCCCTAATTTTATCAACTAAAGAGATGACCTTCCTCTATTTAGAGATCGTTTCCGTTGTGCTTTCATTATCATCTACTACATTTCCTAAATTTTGGGAATGTGATGCATCTCATAATACCCCTACATACTCATTCAATAAATAAGGAACATATATTACCCCAAAGAAACCAAGTGAATGAAGTGTAAGGTGGATCGTATCATGTATACAGTGCTAGGAGATCCTTAAACACCTTTTAGACACCACAATGTGGGATATAAAATCCATATATCCATCAATCATCCTTCCCATAAGCATATTAATCGTTTCCAACAACTTCCACACGTTTTACAAGCATAGATGCACACCCATTAGGATGTTTTCCTTGTTTGTTCCACTCCCCATCACCATTCAATGCAAATAATATTTGATGTAGGGGGTAGCTTAGGAGATCCTCCATTGGATTAAAATTGGAAATATTCAATGAGTCCACCCTTATCTCCTCATGATTATCACACATAGTTACTTCACAATCCCTACAAAGTCCCATAATCATCTAATTGATCTTAGAAATGACATGGAATGGAGGTGATAACACATAACCTTCCTTGTTTTTCCTGAAACACAAGAGTTTAGAGATCAAGATATTTGGCATCCCATTGGCCCACGTAGATATTGAAGTTATCCATGTCCATATTTATGTAGCCCCAAGGTACAACTCAGTTGGTTTGGCCATATCCCCAAAGGTGTATTTCCAATGGGAGGTCACATTATGAAAAACCACCCAAGTCCTTTGGGGTTACCAACCATGCATGATCAATAAGAAGTTAATATCAGCCTCCATTTGGGAATCTGAGGGAGAGGGGAGAACTCTACAAATTTATTCCTCTCTCTCTCTCTCTCTCTCTCTCTCTCTCTCTCTCTCTCTCTCTCTCTCTCTCTCTGTGTGTGTGTGTGTGTGTATGCTTCAATGTTTATATGTTCATGTGTGGAAAAAATCCAAGATGCGAGAGTCTTGGTCTATATGCAACTTTATGCAACTATGCAACTTATGCAACTGTATGCAACTTTACGGAACTTATGCAACTTTATGGAACTTATGAAAATTTATGCAACTTTATGCAACATGCAACTTTATGAAAAATGAAAATTATGCAACAATGCAACTTATGCAACTATGCAACTATATGCAAGTTTATACAACTATGGAACTTATGCAACTTATGCAACTATGCAATTTATGCAACTTATGCAACTTTATGCAACTTTATGAAACATGCAACTATGAAACTTATGCAACTATGCAACTTATGAAAATTTATGCAATTTATGCAACTTTATGCAACTATGCAACGTATGCAACTTTATGCAACATTAAACTTATGCAACTTTATGCAAATTTATGCAACATGCAACTTATGCAACAATGCAACTTATGCAACTATGCAACTATATGCAAGTTTATGCAACTATGGGACTTATGCAACTTATGCAACTATGCAAGCTATGCAACTATGCAACTTATGAAACTTTATGCAACTACACAACTTTATGCAACATGCAACTTATGCAACTTTATGCAACTATGCAACTTATGCAACTTATGCAACTTTA
>JZKD02S1084048.1:0-13144 GCA_000966675.3 Picea glauca | reverse complement strand
AACAAGATTTCATTCCCATCAACCTACATAACCCAAGGAAGTGCACCCCATTCTCTACACTATAGTCCCTCGGGTTGTACCACTTCCCTCTACGGCTCTATGTTACGAGGAAAATTTCTCTATGGCTAGGGTGAACCACAACAAATGGAAATGACTACAAAAATCAACTCTACCCCAATAACATGCTATATAAACCAATATGCAAGCGAGATAAGAAAGAGGCCTACCTCGTCCAGATGTTCGATGAAGTCCACCGTGAGAACTTCGACCCAAAGCTATATACCTGCAACGATTTCTCAACAAACAAGCAAAACAAGCATATGGTGGTAATATAAAAGGTTATCACATTAGATAGCATAATCCATTAATAAACATAACAAATACGCCCATGGATAGTAACTCATATATTTGCAAGATATTAATTGGACAGGAAAAGAGTATTTCTATTAATAAATGATCAGTAGAAGTAAAAAAATTACAGACTTCTATGTCGGCACAGTTCAGAACCAAGAAACTAAGTTCCTTCCAATTGGGCCTCCACCAAAGGCAATCTCATAAGAGAGAAACAATGAGGTTCTCAATCAATAAGGGAAGAGCCTGGGGGATAAACACTGTGTTCAGACTTAAAGGAAAAAGGGATGAAAACTCAATATGAAGTAAACAATTCCTCCAGAGTAACTTAGCTCTCAAAGTTGAATTCTTTCTCCTCTTTCCATAGCTCGGAATTGGCCTCTTTATAGCCTTCAAAATGGAACTGAAGGGCCGAGTCGAAACGTTTCCAGTATATGGAAGGCCAAGGATCAGAGATATCCTGTCGTGACATGGAAACCCAACATTTAATTTCATTTTCTGGCACAAATCCCGATGTACATGGGTTGTAGTGGAGCAGCCTACGTATATGCATGTTGTATAGTGTGTAAGATGCATATATGTGGAAAAATATTAATTTTTGCCTCTGGATTTTATCAACGGAGAAGATAAGTCTGCATAGGGAAATGGAATAAGGCCCTCTATGCAAGATTGGATATGGTGAGGCAAATATTGCTATAACATATGCCCCCTAATGTGTGAGGTCATAGGAGTATCTGTGATGGCTGAAATAAATTATAAATAACCCAGAAGTGGAGTGTTAGGGGACTAGTTGGACGAACTCATTGTTCATTACATTCTGCACTGACTTTGCATACATGGTTGCCAATAAAATTACACTGCAGATCCATGTGAAAAATATACCAAAGAAGTGTTTGTGGCTATGAATAGGAAAATAAAAATGCGATTACATGCCAATAGTTGTCATAGTCACGAACAAGGCCCAGTAGAACTAGTCTCAAAACCAATATGAAGATATATGTATATCATGGAGTACAATCTGATCTCCCATGATCACTGAAGTCATATAGGTACTAGTCCAACGAAAAGGAAGCAACAACTTAGGAAAGTTGCGGCCACATAGTGATGTCTTCAAGTCTTCTACACAATCCACCAATGGTGTAAGTCTACATCATGTGAATAAAGGAGTTGAGGTCGAACACAATGAGACATTGTTTGATTACCAGTCATTGATGTATAATGTTAACAAATGTGAGGCAACCTACCGATAATGAAACTAGGTATCAAGGCACCGAGTACATTCTTACAAGTGTGAATAAAGGAGTCGATGTTGAACACCTGAAGAATCCATCAATCAAGAGACATTAATGTATTCCCAACTGTTGATGGCGAGAGAGCCTACCACTGATGACTGCAAGTCTCAAGCTACTCATAAGACTCTAGGTCACGTTTCCAGAATAAATGGGTTGAATTCGATGGAAAGAGACCCGTTGAAAGGAGAGCATTAAGGAATCTCTCATCAGTCAGCATGAGGTACAAAGCAGGAGCTTCATGATTTGGCGGAAATCGAATGAAGAACAAGTTCACGAACCAATGACCCTATGCGTCTTTCGTGTATGCAAAGTGTAAGAGGTACACGAAAAAGACCCTCTAAATAGCAGCCAATGATGAAAATTGTTGACAAAGGCGAGGAAACCACCAATAAAGCTAATGACATCCAAGACACTACATGAATCCCAATGTGTGAATATATTTTTTATCGTCGAACACAAGGGAAACCACCCATTCAACGACCAATGGTGAAATATCGATTGTTGGGTTCAAGGTTACCTACCAATGATGAAAGTAGAGCCAGGGTGCATGATAGGATGACAGTATCATGTGATTCTGAGACAAACTGAGGGTATGGCCAACATGCAAAGTCAAGAGTTCTAAGGAGTGGCTGACACAAGTTGATAGACTTCCTTTGAACAAGAGCATGAGACATGCAGAGGACTCCGGCAGTATAGACCCAATGATGAAACCATACGATGCAGGAGGCACCAATGAAATTCTCTATAGGGACTGGAAGAGTAACTGGTCGACAGAGAAGACTCCGTAACGAGCTCAACTTCCTAAGGCCATGATAATCCCAAAATTATGATGATGAATGGACTCAATAACTTTGTGCTTTGTTCAAATGCGACACGACTGTTGCCAACATAAGATAATACTCCCTTCATGCCCGTCTTTTTTTTTGTTTTTTCATAGACAAATGAATGCTATGATACAGAGGAGGAAACGAGTGTCTCAAGTAAGCAAAACTAGTTCCAACAGTGGAACATACCTATGCTCAATGCAAGGAAATGCATGTGGGAGATGGACACTCGGGGGAATGTTCCCTCCTATGTATAGGGTGTCAAATTGCGAAGGATATAAACAAGGCTTTGCTTGGTTGAGGATGAAAAACTACTGAGGAAAACGGTTTATAACACAAAGCAAGAACCGACTATAGGCTCAATACTGAAAGCAAGGGCATGAGATGCAATCACAACTTAACGCCAAAAAATGTCCTTTTTATGTCTTTTAGTCTACTTGGTGTGAAAAAGGGATAAACTTGTGCGAAATAGACATCTTTTCAAAACCAATTTACGAGTGTGAAAAAGACAAGTTCACTCGACAATCTTTTCACTTTTTGATAATGAGTCAGAAAAGAGCTTAACTAAGACTCATGACCTTTCAAGTCCAATTTAACGAGTGTGAAAGGGACAAATCACTCGGCAATCTTTTCGCTTTTTAAAGACGAGTTGGAAAAGATCTTAAATTAAACTCGTGTGGGAGTGTTTAGGCGATAAGTCAGGGGGGGCAAGGCTCCCGTGAAGAACTTTTGTGGAATGTCAGCGTCTTACGAATAGTCGGCATAATCTTGGGAAAACCCAAAGCTCTCCAAGTCGAGGAGGATAAAGAACTAGCTGAGGATATGGTCTCAGTGATATATTGAATAATGTCCCTTACAGGAAAAGACATAGGTAGGGGAATTGGATACCCCATAGGACCGTCCCAGTCGAAGGTGATCTCCTCAAAACTCGGAGGGAGAGGACTTGGTGAAAGTAAAACTCTCTCTCGTTCAGAAGGTGCAGGATCAGGAATGTTGATGACATGATTAAAGGATGCATCACTCTCCACAAGGAGAGTAGGATTGCCCAGAGATTGCACTGGTATAACCACTTCTTCAATCCTAAGTTGAAGAGGATGCACGGTGACAGGGATAGGGGACACATCACTCTCAACAACGGGGGTGAGGTCAGGAGAGGATTGTGACGGCATTACCGTCGCGTCAATCAAAGGAGAAACAAGGTGTGGGGAAACAATGAACGCCTTGGAACCTGAAGGGCCCTTAGGTGAGCCCCACGCTTCTGGTATCCCAGCAATGGCTGGACACAAACGAGTAAGGTGATCTCCTTCACAAGTCCTGCAAAGGAATTCAGGTTTGCGTATGAGACGTCTAGGCTTCTCAATTCCCTCAGGGTCATTCAAAACGGTCGGTGACATGTTCTCAATGTGAAAGGCAAGGTTGCGAGAGTCATCTCCTACATTATGTACAGAGGTTGGAGATGAGGCATTGATATGACTCGTGGTGATTAGAGTGGTGCCCCTAGCATGATTGGCAGTGGCTAGGTGTGGGTTGTCAACATGACTTGTAGAAGTTGTCGACCCATCCCCAACATGATTGGCAGAGGTTGGTGATGGATCTCCAGTATGAATGGACTAGCAGTGAGTTGTGGCATTTGATTCCAAGGTCCAGGGAAAGATTGTCTTTGAAACATTGCAGGCTAGGAAGGGTCCTAGTTTACCCCATGTCCATGTCCGGAAAGGTAGTATCCTTCATTTAATTGATTCAGAGAAGTTTGAACAGTTATCATCACTGAATTTTGCGACAAGAATGAAGTATGATAAGGAATATTCAAGTGAGGATATAAGTTGCCCCCTTGTGAAGGAGTTCCATGAAGAGGGTAGCTTGAATCGTAAAACTAATTCTCCCCATATGAAACACCCAGGGATACATAATGACTCGTCATGGGAAAAGTGTTTGAAGGAATCGACATGGTGGACGAAGGATACATGGATGGGGTGTAATAATTATAATAAGCACACATCTGAGTATTGGCCCCTGAAAGAGCATAACTAGGACTGGATCCATAAGAGGGGAGGTTCCAACCTCCCGTCGTAAAATTTGGTTGAGGGACATGACTCATATCAAATGAAGACATAGGCATTGGGGCCATGGTGCCCCTGGATCCAATGTTAGGATTCATATAAGTGGACCAGGGAGAGGATTGAGAGGGTGAAGGCATATCAACGGGAGAATGGATAGAGACCCAAGGCGCAGACTGAGTGCCATAGTTCTGCATACCATTATGAAAAATGGAAGGACTCATCTCCATGACATGAGTAGGCATCATGGGGTAGGTAGCGATAAATGAGGGAGCCAAAGGAACTCCACTATCCATGATAATGAGAACTCAGTGTAGACTCTTAAGGACAACTAGTAATCAAAGATCACACCAAAATTCAAACGGCCAAAATGCATGCAAACGGGGTAAAGTGGATAATTGGCCTCCCTCCCTAAAGAAGGTATGTCTCTCCCAAGAGGGTCCTGAGACTCCCTACTAAAGATTGAAGGTAACATAATCATTTATAAGGGCCCTCGTGGGCTTAACAACCAGTCGGTCAGATCCCCTCAAAGAGGTAATCTTCCATAAAGGTTGTGTGTTGTCTGACCCTTATCTGACCGAGGGTACCTGCAAAATAACCCCTGCAAGTAACCTATGAGATACCTAAGCCAAGCAACTAATAAACCATTGTATAACCAATGCACAGGCAAGCAGTTGTAAGTCAGGTCCACCGTATGGGCAGGGTAGCAAAGCCCGAAACCTTGAAAGCATCGCCTCTCATGGAGGTAAAGGCACTAGCAAGATCCCCATATACGAATAGATCCCCAGAAATATCTCTGACACTAGGAAGGTATCGAGGGGATATCCCTTAAACCGACTTCACGCAACCTCGTGATTAACTCCAGTGTGAGCGGATCCTTTTGATATTACCAATTATACAATGGATTTCTCCACTCCCCGACTCAGACACATATGTTGATTTAATTGCCTTGGAGAAGTTTACTTACAAAATCCTATTCCAAGGCACTAAATCCTAGGCTAGTTTGTGCACCCTAGAAAGTAAAATTGTGACTAATTAATTTTAAATTATAGTGTTGATTTTAATGGTCGTGATTACTCAAAAAGGTATCGTAGTGAAACTCATGGTGTTATGACTCTGCAAGAAAAGTAAATATGAAAGAAAATGCAAAGTCCTAACTTTAACTTTTAATGAATGGTATGCTTCTAAAAACCAATGCAATTTTCAAATTCAACTCTGCAATTCAAAAGTAATAATGCAATCTTTCATTGTATGCACTAAGCTAATGAAAAAGACTCAAAAGACAAAAATGCCAAGCAATGCAAAATGCCTTTTTTTTGTATTTTCAATATAACAAAACTGAAAATGCATGGACTGAAAAGTAACTTGATATATAACCCTATTGTGTATTAAAAGAGACAACTCAAGCAGGATACCAAGCAACAAAATACCCAGCCCACTGTACAAGGACAACAAAAAATGAAAAGATGATGAGAAAGACTTCGCCCGGAAATTCAACCAAAATAGGGTTTCTTGTCATCCCACAAGCACTCAACAAGCACTACAGAGACCTAAGAAAACTCAACAAACATTAAATCCCACCCAGCAACCACCAAACCCAGCATAAAAGCAAGGAAAACTGATGTACGTGATTGTTCAGGCAAACAGAGCGTATATACGCATCTTGCAATGAGACAGCCTGCGTATGTACGCGACTGTCAAGGCAAAAAGGCACGTATATGCTTCAAAACAAGGCCAAGCAAGGGAGAAAATCCAAGAACTCAGACCCAAAGTGACTAGAAACTGTCAAGCAATGATGCGATAAGAAACACAATAGAAATGAGAGAAATCTAAGGAGAAAATTACTTCAAACCCTTAGAAAGAAGATTTAATCCCCAGTATGGTCGCCAATTCTGTTACGAGGAAAATCTCTCTCTAGCTAGGGTGAACCACAACAGACGAAAATGACTGCAGAAATCAACTCTATCCCAATAACATGCTATATAAACCAATATGCAAGCGAGATAAGAAATAGACCTACCTCATCCAGATGTTCGATGAAGTCCACCATTGAGCACTTCGACCCAAATCTATATACCTACAACAAGTTCTCAACAAACAAGCAAAACAAGCATATGGTGGTAATATAAAGGTTAGCACATTAGATAGCATAATCCATTAATAAACATAACAAATACGCCCATGGATAATAAGTCATATATTTGCAATATATTAATTGGACGGGAAAAGAGTATTTCTATTAATAAATGATCAGCAGAAGTAAAAATAGTATAGACTTCTGTGTCGGCATGGTTCGGAACCGAGAAACTAAGTTCCTTCCAGCTGGGCCTCCACCACTTCAATCATCCACCAAAGGCAAGCTCATAAGAGAGAAACAATGAGGTTCTCAATCAATAAGGGAAGAGCTCGGGGGTTGAACACTGTGTTCAGACTTAAAGGACAAAGCGATGCAGACTCAATATAAAGTATATAATTCCTCCATAGTAACTTTGCTCTCAAAGTTGAATTCTTTCTCCTCTTTCCATAGCTCAGAATTGGCCTCTTTATAGTCTTCAAAATGGAACTGAAGGGTCGACTCGGAACATTTCCAGTATATGGAAGGCCAAGGATTAGAGATCTCTTATCGTGACATGGAAACCCGACATTTCATTTCATTTTTTGGCACAAATCCCAATGTATGCAGGTTGTAGTGGAGCAGCCTACGTATACACATGTTGTATAGTGTGTAAGATGTGTATATGTGGAAAAATATTAATTTTTGTCTCTAGATTTTATCAACGGGGAAGATAAGTCTGCATAGGGAAATGGAATAAGGCCCTATGTGCAAGATTGCATATGGTGAGGAAAATCTTGCTATAACACTCTAGCATAAGGTCAAACAAGAAGTATCGGAGTTGTGGCTCCAGAAACTCTAGTTGTGATAATGGAATCCCCAATCCCTCAAATAGATGTAGATGTGCCTTCTGCATTGCACCCTTCCACTCCATTTTTCTTCTTCTAAGTTGTAAAAAGTCCACTAGATTTTACGCATTCCTACCCTTGTCCTTGAGCTCCATTTCCTTATGGTGTTCTTCTTTTCAAGTACTTAGTTCATGTCTTCATTCTTCAACTATTCCTATAGAAGCCATCAATAAATATACATGTTATAAACATTATCATTCAAAAATTATCTTATTCATAATATTTCTTGACTTCAAAATATAAACATGTATTCAAAATAAGTTTGTAGTCATAATCTGATACATATATGTATGGCTATTATGTGCTTCACAAAGATAGCATAGAAAAGAATTCAAATCACTGTCCTTTCTTAAACAACCTCATAATTCTAGCCACCATGCCATGTGCATTCTTGAGTTGCCTCTTCCTTGCTACACTCACCCTCCAAGCTCAAGCATCCCCTTCATTTCTACAAAGTCCCTCATGTGATCCATCTTTCCAAGGTATTCTCATACAAGGAGAGAGCCAACTTATTACCAGACTTCCATTGGTAGTCTGTAACCTGTGGCAATCATAGGTTTCCATTGTCATAGCAATACCCTTCTTCCCTAGATTTCAACTTCAATAGCCACTATCTCATATGTATCACACACATACAGTCATCATGAGATTACGTCACAAAAATTTCACTTACTAATTCAAATTAGTTTCATAAGGAAATTCAAATTTCCCAATATGAGATTATTTATCATAATGTTTGGCTCTTGCAACAATAGGTATCGGTCTCCCTTATAGGATTACACCATTTCCATATTCAAGACCAATCTTCCTGAAATATTTCTCAACTTTCATTCAGCCAAACAAATTGTCAATATGCATGCATATTATCCTTTTATTGCAACATTTGCAACAACCCATGAAGTGATCTCAAAATTATATTATTCTAAAAATTCAATCACTTCTATCTATTAATCATATTAAGTAAAATGAAACTATCATTAATTGTATGTGCATTATCAGCACACTCTATCATTACATATGAAATCAAGCATTTCTACCATTAAACTAATGTGTTAATTACCCATGGCCACATCTAACCAATTCATCCTTGCATGGACTCTAGAATACCACATATCTATGTCATATATTCCACCATGATGAGTTGGAAGGTCTATCGAACACCTTGACACGTCATCTAAAGTCTTCATGTTATTTGCTTGATCATTTGGATGTCTTCCTCTTCAACCCATTACACACAACACTAGGAATATAATCCTTTAGTTATCTTCAGTGTCGACAAAGAGGTTGTAGTCCAAACATTGATTATAAGTAAGAATACCATTGATCACTTGTATAATGTTATATCCCTTCCATATCCAACAACATCATGGCCTCACACATGGCTAGCTCTATTGGGTTGCATTTCTAAAGTAGGAGTGTGTCTCTTGACTTAATTGATTATGATCTCATAACCAATATAACATAACATGAAACTAAATTTCATATAATTGCATTCAAACATTAAACAACATTGTATAGTCAAGGCCCTCTGCCTTTACCAAATCCAATGGAATGTCATGCTCATAACTTCAAATAGTGAATTTTGGCTAAGGGAATTCTTAACTCCATTCCCCTCATTACTTATGCACCATAAGCAACCAAATTCATACCTGCATGGATGGTATCAAATTACTTGATGCTACATGATCAACTGGTATTTTATAGAAGCTTGTAGTATCCCTCCACCAACCTATGGATCAACATTTTAACATCCTCATTTATCTTCATATGGATGGTTTTCATATGCAGTGACAACATCATCACTTTCAACCATGCTATAAACTTTTTTCCTAGATACATAATCCATTATTAGTCACATTCAAATGTCACAACAACATTATTTCATGTATAACAATATACTACTTGCAGTCTACAGGTATGCCATATGCATGTGTAGGAATTCTCACATGCACTAATGCATGTCTATGTGTATCAAGCATTCGTTCTAAACAAGCCTACTAGTGCATATACATTATATCTGTCCTATATGCATTTTGCATTACTTCTAGTATGCTCTTCAATGCAATTTTATTTCCATTTTATTTATTTATTTTTGTGTTGTATATGGTTGTCCTTAAATTCATTTGGATTATGGCTGCCTTGTGTGCTTTCATTCTTCTCATTTGTGCCTTGTTTCCTTCTTGTTGAGAACCTTCCATCCAAGTCCAATTTGACTTTTTTTTCAATTCCAACCAATATGTTCAATTGGAAACTCCTTTCACTCAGGAAATCATGCCCCAAATTTATTTTGGTTGAATATTTCAGTGCCCTTGATGTTGTACAAGCATTATTTCAGCTGAATATGAGCACCACAATCTAATAACCACTCACTTATTTATTTCCCCATTGGAATCTTTAAAATGAATGAATGTTCATTAATTCATCCACTAAATTCCTTGCACCTATATCTTGCTTCCTCTGCAAACTATGATTTATAAGTGGATTTCTTTCTTTGAATACTTCAGCCATAGTTTCTGATTCATTTCTAGCAACCTTAATAAGTCCTCATAGGCTAGTCCCTAGAGATGATTTACCCATCCATATGACTTTCCCATTATCCCCTAGGATATTTGTTCTCTTTTGCATCTATATTTGCAGTTATCATTACATTTTTTTAATTTTTCAAGCAATGGAGACTTACCTCCTTTCCTATGCCTATTGTTGACATCCTTCACCTCTTGGATTCATGTTTTATGTGAGAATATTTGTTTATTCTCCTTTGCAAATCATTTAGACTCTATAGTAGTTGATTATTGATTTGGCTCTTCCTGGGCCCTTTTTATCAACTCTTCATTACCTGCTCTGTAACTCAACACTTCCCTCTGCAAGTCCTTTATTATCTCATCCAACTGTATAAGCTATGCCCTGTTTCCATGTCCATTGGAACTTAGAATTATAATCTAAAACAAACCCATAAAGTATTCATTTATGACATCTGATCTTCTTGTTAATAATACCCTCACACAACACTCTTTTCTTGAATGTTCCCCTTCTTATCAACAATACCTTGTTATTCCAATTCAACCACTTTTTATTGCCAAGCTATTGCACTTCCAAAAGTTCCTCTACACCAATACATAGGCATACTCATGAGAATATGCCCTCTTATTTACCCATCAATCATTGTTGGCGTAGACCTCTATCATCTAGAATTGTTTTTCCAAAATTGACATTGTTTGGAAAACATTCGCATTGAGCAATTGCATGGTTCATAGAGTCCAATTGCAATTTCCCTTACAGCTTTATGAAACAACCAGATGCTTCCTCAAACATATTAATCCTTTAGTCATGTTTTCCTATAGATTACCTTTCCAATGGCTATACTCATGCTTCAATCTGATTTATGAGCTCAAAGTTATGGCTTCCTAAAATCAATACTTTCACACTTATTTTAAATTTGCACTTGTTTCACTAGTTCAAATAATTTTAGGGGTGAACTTCCATCACCTATAGAAGAAAAAAATTTAGGAACCAGAAACACTTTTATATTAGGCACTGATATTATTCTTGATTGTGAATATGCAATGACTCTCAGATCCAGGATCTGATCCTCCTACTAACTTTTGTATCAATCTGGGTTTGGCAATTTTTTCCTTTTGAATTTCCTCCAAACATAATTTTTTTTAGAAGAAAATGACTATCTCTCAAGCGGAGAAAAAATAGAAAAAAATTCTTCAAGACAAAGTTGTTAGTATTGATGAGTAGGTGAAATGTTGACTAAATATGTTTTTCTCGATTGGTGATATGGGGTCCCTTTTCCTCCCCTAAAGATTTCAAAATTCCACAAAAAGTGCCTGAGAATAGTGTATTTTTCCCTATTTGGGAATATCCACACCAATTCCTTTTGAATTCTGCCAGGAGCCCAAATGGGTATCTTCTAGCCTGCTTTTTGGACAATATATAAAAATTTCACCTTTATCTGGGCCTCAGTTATTGAGCATGGTCTAGATCTTTAAAAGTCACTAATTGACATTTTTTAGAGAATTGAAGCAGAATTTCCCATGCCCCTCACTGACACTTTTGTAGCTCTCGTCAAGGTGGACATAGCCCTTAAATTTCATTTGAATCTGAATTGAAATGATCTTGTATGGCCAAAATAAGTTTTTGGCTCCAAACCTAATTGTTTTTTGTAAACTTTTATCCATTCTTTCCTTTCCTCCTCTCTTCTTCTTTCCTCTATTTTCTTCCCTTCCTTCTTCTTCTTCTTCCCTTATCCTCTTCTTATCTTCTTCTCTTTTCTTTTTCCTGCCCTTGATGATCACTACAAACCCTTCATTAGTGCTCGATGAAAAGGTCTAAAGTTTACTTTTTCAGCGACTTGACAATTGGTGAAAAGGTATAAAGTTTACTTTTGCAGTGATCCTCGAAAAGGTCTATTGGTGATCAACGAAAATGTATAAAGTATAATTTTTTGGTGACCCACGAAAAGTTCTATCAACGATCAGAAAAAACGTATAAAGTCTACTTTTTCGGCAACCCCCAAAAAGGCCTATCAGTGATCGATGAAAAGGTATAAAGACTACTTTTTCAGTGATCCTCAAAAAGATCTATCGATGATCAACTAAAAGGTATAAAGTCTGCTTTTTCAGCAATGCCCAAAAAGGTCTATCAACGATCAGTGAAAAGGTATAAATTCTACTTTTCAGCAATCCCCGAAAATATCTATTGACAAAAAGGTATGAAGTCTACTTTTTCAATGACCCCTAAAAAGTTATATCGATGATCGACGAAAAGGTATAAAGTCTACTTTTTCAGTGACCCCCGAAACGGTCTACCGATGATCAATGAAAAGGTATAAAGTCTACTTTTTCATCGACCCCTGAAAAGGTCTGTTGGCGATCAATGAAAAGGTATAAAGTCTAATCTTTCGATGACCCCTGAAAAGGTCTATCGATGATCGATGAAAAGGTATAAAGTCTACTTTCCGATGACCCTCGAAAAGGTCTATCAACGATCTTAACTTTTCTTCGCATCGCCAAACTCATTTGACTTAGAGATTTTTTTCCAAATCCAAGATGGTTTTGGACCATTGATCTCAAGATCAATGTAATCTCAATTGTCGATTTTCTAGACTTTGTTGAACTCTGAATTTCTTCTTTGGCAGTTGGGGATTTTCTGTGAACTATGTTTTGCTCCTCCTTCACGAAATCTATCGAAGTCTAAAAGGCTCCATCGACAGATGAATCTTGACCATTGATCACAAAGTCGAATGTGATTTGGCTTGTTGATTCTCTAAACTCCTCAAACGTCATGAAAACATGAAATTTGACCTCCCAGACTAAATTTAATCCTGCAAACCTACAAATTGACGCATGTAATCACCCCTTCGATGATTATGAGGGAAAATTTGACTTGAATTTGCTCATAAATTTGTGGATTTCACTCTGGTTTCACCAACTTCCCCAAATTCGACACAAATTGAACTCTACAACGACAAATTTATCAAACTCGCACCGTTCTTTGGCCCATACGATTCCACTGTTGAACCAAAAGCTCTAATACCAATCTGTGACATACCCAACTACCTTGTTGGGCCATGTTACTACAAAAATGACTTAACATAGCTTTGATACCAATTGTAAAGTACCCCATCCCGCTAAAACGAATTTAAATACACCCT
>JZKD02S1084026.1:0-13145 GCA_000966675.3 Picea glauca | reverse complement strand
TTTTTTTTCCAAAATAGCTTCTCCCCTGTTTGTGTTACTGATGAAAAATGTTGAATTCAAATGGACTAATTCTTGCCAAGAAGCATTTAATACACTTAAACATCAGTTATCTACAGTTCCTATTCTTAGAGGACATTATTGGACACTTCCCTTTCATATATCCTCTGATGCTTCAAATACTGCAATAGGAGTTGTCTTGGGACAAGAAGAAAATCATCTCCCTTATGCTATTTATTTCATTAGCAAGAATATGACTCCTGTTGAACTCAATTATACAGTTACCGAAAAGGAATTCTTAGTAGTTATCTATGCTATTAATAAATTTAGACATTACATTACTGGCTACTCTACTCTTGTCTATACTGATCACTCAACTATCAAATATTTAATGAACAAACCTATCACAAATGCTCGAGTCACCAGATGGTTACTATTATTGCAAGAATTTGATATTACAATTGTAGATAGACCAGGAAAATAAAATGTAGTTGCTGATTTCCTTTCTCGGTTAAAACCTGATGATGATACCCCAGTAGATGATTCCTTTCTTGATGAATATCTATTTGCAGTATTTACTCACTCACATTGGTATGTAGACATCACTAACTACTTGGTTGCAAGGAAGTTACCACCACACCTATCCCACCGAGAGAAAAGAAGAATCATTCAACAAAGTGCTCAGTATAGCTGGATAAGTGGGCGTCTTTTCCACACAGGACTTGATCAAGAAATCCGAAGGTGCATTAGAGAAGATGAGGTTTATGATCTACTAAAATATTGTCATGATGGCCCTCGTGGAGGGCATTTTGCTGATAAGAGAACAACACATAAAATTCTCAGGATGGGGTATTATTGGCCCTCACTTTTCAAAGATGCAAAGAAATATGTCCAGGACTATGATAGATGCCAAAGAATGGGCCAACCTAATCATAGAGATGAAATGCCATTAAACCCCCAGATAGTACTTGAACCATTTGAAAGATGGGCCTTAGACTTTGTAGGACCCATTAACCCCCCATCCAATCAAAAAGTCTACATGGTGGTATGCACATATTATATGAACAAATGGGTGGAAGCTAAAGCACTCCATAGAGAAACTGAAGAAGTAGTTCTAGATTTCCTATTTGAAGACATCTTCATCAGATTTGGAGTGCCAAGAGAATTAGTTACATATGGAGGACCTCCTTTCACTTCTCATGGTTTTAAAGCCACCCTTCAAAAATATCATATTTAGCATAGAATGACTACAACATACCACCGCCAAGCCAATGGAAAGGTGGAAAGCACAAATAAAGTAATAAAATCCATTCTCACAAAAACAGTGAAGGAAAACAGAAAGGACTGGTCTCACAAGCTCCCTGAAGCATTATGGGCCTACAGAACTACCTAGAGAAATACTACAGGATTTTATCCCTATGAATTAGTCTATGGAAAGAGTGATGTCTTTCTTGTGGAATTTGAAATCAAAACCTTAAGGATTGCTTTAGCTGTCAACCTTGATTTGACTGATGCACAGACAGCCAGGTTGCAGCAGCTTAATGAATTGGATGAAAAAATACTAGATGCCATTCATCAGACAACTATGATTCAACAACAAAGATCAAAATGGCATGACAAAACTATCAAGCATAAGCAGTTCCAAAAAGGTAATTGGGCCCTACTGTATGACTCTCAGTTCAAAGAATTTCAAGGGAAACTACGTACAAGATGGCTTGGACCTTACGAACTAGACATTGTTTTCCCTAATGGAACAATAAGGCTCTTCACAATCGATGACTCTAAAACACCGTTACTTGTAAATGGTCATCGACTCTATCTGTACTAGCTCCCTACTTCCAAATAAGATTTTAAGGCCACATGTGTGGCAGACTCTCATTACCTCTTTTTAGAGGGGGCTCCTACCCCTCATTGCAATTAATTCTTTTTAATTTAATTTCTTTGGTATTAGATTAGATTTCGTTTACTAATAATCCCCGTCAAGAAATACCATGTTACAATCAATTTTTGCAGATTCTCGATCAAAGCACATGCCTACTAAGAAAGGACGATCCTACTTTAAGAAGAGGCAAGCTTCCCCATTGCTGAAACATCACTATTCAACAACTTTTTCCTCTTTCTTCATTGCTGAAACATCACTGTTCAACAACTTTTTGACTTTCTCCATTGCTGAAACACCATTGTTTAGCAATTTCTCGCCCTTCTTTCCCCATTGTTGAAACACCACTGTCCAACAACTTTTCTCCATTTTCCCCACTGCTGAAACACCACTGTTCAACAACCTTTCACCATTTTCACCATTGCTGAAACACCATTGTTAGCAACCTTTCGACATTTTCCCACTGCTGAAACACCACTGTTAGCAACCTTTCACCTTTTTCCCATTGCCGAAACACTACTGTTCAACAATTCTTCACATTTTCCATTGACGAAACAACACCATTCAAAAATTGTTTCGCCCTTCTTTCTGTTGCTGAAACACCAACTTTTCAAAATTCTCTGTCAATAATCTTTTTCACTCTCATACTACATTTTGTCCTTCTAGTCAACAAATCCTTGATACAATTCATCAAGAAAATCAAAATTCTCCGCCACGACCACTACAAAACTATTATGGACAGGCACTATATTTTTCTTGAAGTACGAATCAAAAGGTAAAGGTGAGGTATGTAAATTTTATGTAAATACAATTAAGCTATAGTTAATGAGAAGATTCCAACTCATTTATTACCACTCATGTAAAATCATTATTAGCTGCACTTAAAGGGGGGGGAGGAAATATCAAACTTTTATACCATCATTTCACACGAATCAACCACTGTCATTCCTTGTTACTATCCTTTCATTTCTTTCACCACCGTTTGCATGCCTTCACCCAAAAAACTCACTCTGCATAGAAGCTGTTACTTGACTCTTTGACAGTGTATTTTACTGAACTGTTAGCCATGGGAGGCTCTGTTATATGGTACGAACCCGCCATGACAACCCTGTTAGAACTGTATCCAGAAGCCTATCAATTTTTTCTGCACGCAGGATGGCTCGGTTATTTTCAGAGGATCAAGGGATTTGACCAACAACAGGTTCTACAATTTGCTCGAAATCTCCAGGAAGATCATTCCATTGTTCAAGGAGTTCGGATTTCAGTTACAGAAGAGGATATAGTGCAGGTTTCGGGTCTCCCTACCAATGGAATTTGCTTGTTCAGTCGCAAACATATCATCCCGAATGCCCAGCAGGATTTCCTCTTGCTAGGGGAACAAATTGAACCTAAAGGTCAGGGTGTCCGACTCAGCTCATTGCCGCCTCCATGGTCGGAAGTTGCAAAATTCATCAAACACTACCTTACCTGCGAAGGCTAATACCAGGTAGTCTACCAACAATATTTTTTCCTGTTGTCCCATTTACGGCATGCTAGATTGGTGAACATTCCTTATTATCTGCTCGGTTGTCTTAAAAATATGTCGCACTACTGTAAAAAGGCTAAAGATCCCACCCTTTCACTCACCCATCACCGTCTCATTCAACTACTTATCCAAAAGGGATTTTCCCAACAAAACCCTCCACTAAACAACCCACCCATAGATCCCCAAGAAGCTGCTGAAATTCCTGAAAATCCTCAGGAATATCAACCACAAAAACCTCCAGACCCTCCAGAAATACCTAACAGTCCGCCTACAGACCCAATCAATCCAATTAACCCCTCTACCATACCAAGCCCGCCCCACATTTTACCAGAATCATCCACTCTTGCCCTTCATATTCTTAGTGATGATTTTGAACCAGACAATTCTCCCTGTCCCATCATTGAGGAAAATCCCCCACGTAAACGAAATCAAATTCCTTTCTTTCTGCCCTTTTTACAAAGAAAACGAACAAGGGCCTCAACAAGGGAAGCCACTACTTCCACTTCCCTAAACCCCCAACCCATCCGACTAATACCCCGTACACCTCCAACCTCCCAAATGCCAGAATCTTTATCTATTCCACCCATGGGCACTGAAACATCCGTTTCAAATCAAGTAGATGAAACACAAGAACCAACTACCCATTTAGTAGCTGAAACATAAGAACTAACTACCCATTTAGTAGCTGAAACACAAGAACCAGCTACTCATTCAGTAGCTGAAACACAAGAACCAGCTATAGCTTTCACACAAGAACCAGCTACAGCTGAAACACAAGAACCAACTGCTGATATTGATACTGAGATATAGGAATCAGAGGCCCAGGGTGCCGCAACATTACGTTCTTTACATCAAGAAGCTAAAACACAAGAACCAATTGCCGATCCTGTAGCTACTCCACAAGAACCAGCTAGTGCGGCTGTGACTGCTACACAAGAACCAATCACCCCTCAACCAGAACCAACAATGGCCTCTGTCCTATAAGAAAATGACTTCCTAAGGTATGAACTGGAAGCCTACAAGCAAGATATAGCCATGGCAAAGGAATCCTATGAGAAGGAACTTAAATTGTACACCCTAGCTCGCATAATGACCATGTCAGAGGGGACTACATCAGAGAATATGTGTAGAGAATATATGTGCAGTCAATGTGGGGACATCTACTATCAAGTAGGCTACAAAGTAATTCAAATTCCAATGCCAGGAGATTCCCCTGCACCTTCGAATTTTGCAATCAAAGAAGAACACCGTGCTATTACACAAGAACCAGCAGGACCTTCCAAAATTAAGACTGAGCTCTGGCCTGCAACAAATGTCAAATATGAAACCCTTGCTTTTGTTAATAAAGTTGTACAAACATTGCCTATTGATGAATCTGCCCCTCCCAACCAGATCAATACGCACACCTTTGTGGAACAATCCACTCAGACCCTACCTCAGCCTACTACTTGCAATGCTGAAACACAAACTCAACCATGGGATGAGCAGGCAATAATAGAGAAATGGAAAAAAGAGTTTGTTGTTACATAGGCCAAAAGCCTGCAGGAACACAGACAAATCTGGATAAATCATATCTACTCAAATTGGGAAGATTTGGAGCAAACATGCCAGGAATCGCGTGCCCTTAAGAAACAAAATAAAGAGCTAAAAGGAAGATTGCTCTTGATATTTGACTTGGCACAAAAGCTATTGGTTGCAAGGAAACCCACCTGCAATTACTCTCTATTCCCCATGGAACGACTTACATGGTTTCAGATCAAATCAATCAAAGAAGGAAGACCCCATGCAGTGTTAAATCCAACAGATTTTGTCAAAACCTTTGCAGAAGCCTATGCTATGGATCAACACCTCCTCTGTGAGGCATATTTTCATAATGAGGCCATCCCTGAGAACCGATAGCTTAACCTTAACCCTCTTGTCGGTGACATCTAGATTCGGGCACTCACCTTCTTCCTTAACAATCAAATTATATGGCAGGATGACTTCCTAGCTACCAAGCACAATGAGGATAACCGCCTTCTCTGGATAAGGCCAGAACCACAAAATGTTGCCACCTTTGTTACAGAGTATTATCAGTTTTTAAAGAAACCAGGGATGACTCAACACATTCAACAATTACAAACATCAGTGTTTCAGGAGTGTCAACATTTTATTAAATCAACAGAGATTGCTTCCCTACAGGAAAATAACATGTTTTGGAAACAATCTATTGAGAAAAGACAAGAACACAATCCTTTTAGCCCCACTAATCTTGACATAACAATCTCCAGGGTACCTAGCTACATCAAGTTTGTTCAACAATGTGCTGAAAGCTGGATAGGGTACCAGTTTCATTTTCCTATCCTCTGGATGCCATCAGAGAAATATCAAGTCCATTATAAGTTGCCCAAGAAGGCTGAAACAACAGCTTGGCAAAGGTTACAACGCGTTCAAGGGTTCAAATCTCAAATAGACAACACCTTCCATAGCTACTGCTTGAGTAACTTGCATGCTCAGAGTCGGTATTAAGATTTTGATTCAGAGTGAAGTTGCCTGAGGACATGCAACATTTTAAGTTGGGGGGGATGTTAGGACCATACAATGTAACTTTTTCCTCACACTTTTTTCTACCTTTACACCCTTGTTTCACTCACATTTAAACTCACATCATCACCTTACCCTATATTTCCAGAGGTATACAATGTCTCTTCTCTTTACAATATGTTTAATCTATTTTGCATATAATTTTACATTACTCTCGTACTTAACCGTTGATCAGAAATGTGTAAGTGTTGAAACAGTTCAAACTGCAGATTAGCATTGAGGCCTGTTGCTGAAACAGTTAAAGAACGCAAACCCTATGGATGAAAAAGTCTGTGGACTACGATGTTGAAACAAAAACTCACACAAGAGAAGCTTCTACACTCCCCGTGGTCTACGATGCTGAAACAATAACTCACACAGAAACTGCTACACTCTCCTTGGACTATGATGCTAAAATAACAACTTACACAAAAGTTGTTACACTCTCTGTGGTCTACGATGCTAAAACAACAATGAATTTGTTACATTGACCACAACAACCGCACCTTGAGCCAGAATTAACCATCGCTGCTGCATGATCACATGATGAAATAGTCAGAACGCAAATCCCATTGCTAAAACAACCTACGATTTGCGATGCTGAAACAACATACAACAACAGTAACGAGAAAACAAATAAAGAAGATGTTACTCCAGCTGAAACAACAACACCCCACTCAGCACCTTTTCAACTATTGTAATAACATTCTATTGTGGGAGACTAGGATATCCTATTCCAGTATAGATAGTTGATCTGACTAAGAATAAGACTCAGATGTACACATGTAATTGGATGATCAAGTTGTATCGAGGGGATTCTCCTCTTTAAATAAGAGGAAATCATCATTAGAGAGGATTTTCTTTTTAGCTAAGAAAGGATTTACAGAGAAGGGTGTGTTTCATTTCAGACATTGTAATATGATATAGTTGACAGATGAATAAAAGACTGTTCTAAGCATTTCTTTCTAGTTCCTTTCGTTTGAGGGGAATCTTGTGAGAAGGGAGGGCCCACCTTCTTCACAAGATTCACCCATTAGCTTTTTAGTGTGTTAGTTTTATTTCTTTTCATGCCTTTATTAAATTATGTTTTGCTGAAACACTGCTTTACTGAACTCTGTTTCGCTGAAATACTACTTTACTGAACTCTGTCTTGCCGAAACTCTGCTTTACTGATTGTTACATTGTTTTCATATGATTCATGCTTGGGTAATTGTTAATCATTCTAGTTAACAATCTTGTTTGGTGAATTTATGAAATCTTGATAATCAGAGACAGGTGTTGAATATTCCTTCTTGGGGAATAGGGTCTTGTTCTCTGTTAGAGATAGTTAGCCTTCAGTGCATGTCAATTATTTTAATGAGTTCATGAAAGTGTGCTAATCGAAAACAGATGCTAAAGATTCCTTCTGAGGGAATAGGGTCATGTTCTTTGTTAAGAGTTAGTTAGCCTTCATTGTGCGTCAATCATTTCAATCAGTAATGAGCTCATGAGAGTGTGATGATCGGAAACAGGTGTTGAAGATTACTGCTTTGGGAATAGGGTCTTGTTCTCTAGCTACAAAATAGTTGGTCTTTCCTTTTTGTAGTGTCCCAAAAGATTTCTTTTCCAGGTTGTTATTTTCTTAATGTAATCCAGGATTCTTTGGACAATTATTTCTTTAAACATTGAAATCTGCAATAGGTAGATTGCTTTCCTATAATTCAAGTTAGAAATTCAGTTTGTTCAAGGAAAAAGTGTGACTAATATATTTCTACTACAACTGTAGGTTGCTTTTGAGATTGAGCATATATAGTGTGTGATTACCTTTGAAATAAACTGACTTCCATGGGTTGATAATTTATGTAGCACTTGATTGTTTAGTTAAATAAGCAATTATAGTGACCAAGAAAGGTGAGCCAAAAAGTATAAAAGAAAGGCAAGGGTCTCTTCTCATGGATTCATGTATGTTTATTAGTTTGATATCTGGCTTTAGCTAGTGAGCCCATCTCTTGGGCGTTTTGAGGGTTTTGAATTAACAAACCCTAGAGGACGATTCGGTGGTGAAATATTCCACCTAGCTTGTCCCAAGCTTGGTCTTGGAGATGCAATACTCTTCCACACCATTCTAATCAGATCTACATCAGTGAAAGAAGTTCTACATAGCCACAGGCACAGGAAGAGGAGGAGGGTGCACCATTGAGGGTTTCCAGCAAGGGGGGCGCACCATCCTTGGAGAGAGATTCGTTGTAGGAGGTTGACAGGGCCATTGAGGATTCTATCACTTGGGTTTTAATTACAGAGCCTTGGACATCAGATCTAGTGCTTTCTGAGATAGTTTTATGGCTCAGATTATTTCTTGAGTAGTGGGGAGAATTGAAGTGAAGGAGGGCATTTTTGAGATCCAGATCTAGTCCGTTTGGAGGGGTTACACTTCAGATATGACCCTAAGACTTCACCTAGTGAATTACAATGTCCCGATCTATATTTCTGGAGAGTTTCAAAGCATTTGGAGGCCTCCTTCAATAGGGCCGAATTATCTAGGGCTTCAGTCACCCAGTGGGGCACACCATTTAGTGGGGGATTTCAGATCTACAGAGATTGAGAGGGATCTAAAATCCCCCACTAAATGGTGTGCCCCACTGGGTGACTGAAGCCCAGTGGGGCACACCATTTAGTGGGGGATTTCAGATCTACAGAGATTGAGAGGGATCTTGGAGATTCGGGCACCTGGGTTGTTCTTACCATCACCCAATCTATCACTTGGCATATTTCTTAGGGTGATTGGACACTTTTGGCAGCAGGGCCGAATTATTGAGGGTTTCAGCCTTCTATTGGAGCGTGGCATTCTTCAGCTGTAGAGTTTGGCATTCAAATCTGCTTGTATTGATCTTCATTTGTTATTTATCCTTTGGAGGCACCTTTTGTATTAGCAGGATCATTTTGTAGCAGCTCTTATCTATTGTCTATCTTCTTGGCCATCTGTTGAGCATTCCATATCGTCATCTTCATTGTAGCAAGTTTCTCTATTTTATGAATAAAGAAGAATTGAGATGTTTTGGCTTGTCTATCTTATTGCATATGGTTGAGGTATGTTCCATGGTTATATCTTTCTATTATTTTATGCATACACACATATAAACACATCTAAAAAGTATATCAACAAAGTGTTTGACGAAATACCTCACTCAACAAAAGTTTTTTAAAAGACACCAAAACAATGATGATCCTTGCATAATGGCTTGGGATCATTACAGTCCTCATTCCACTAAAACTTAGTATTCTTCTTGAGTAATTTTTCCATCGGCGCAATGATCTGCGTATACCCCTTTATAAATTTTTTGTAGTATCATGTATGTCCCAATGTGGCCCTCAACTGGCACACTGATTTTGGTGGTGGTAAGTTCATAATGACTGTAATATTTGCAGGATCCACGATCAAACCTTGTCTGCATACTATGTGACATATCAGAATTCCAAAGGGTGTTCCAAATATACATTTCTTAATGTTCAAGTATATTTTTCATTTCCTTCATCTTTCTAACATCAACCTCAACACCTCTACATGATCCTTCAATAGGCTGTACACTATCCAATCATCCAAATATACCTCTAGAAGCTGATGGATGAATTCTTTGAAGGCAACAATGACTACTCTGGAAAAAAATGTTGGTGCATTCTTTAGTCCAAAAGGCATGAATGTGTACTAGTAGCATCCCCATTCTATTGCAAAGGTATTCTTGTTCCAATCTTCTGGTGCTATCTTGATTTGGTGGTAGCCTAAGAATCCATCAGTGAATGAGTATGCTTCCTGACCTCCCAGATTTTCTAGGACTTCATCTGTAAAGGGTGTAGCGAATGGGTCATGTAGGAAAGCATCATTGAGCTTTCTTAGTTCTACACATATTCTTATGCCTCCTTCCTTATTCTCCTGAATTACCATGGGGCTTATCCATTCTAATTATTCTACATGTTCTATGATTCCTGCTTCCAACAATCTGTCAATTTCTGCTCTTACTTTCTACTTGTATATGGGATTCAATCTATAAGGCATGTGTCTGATAGGTATTAACTCCGGTTTGAGAGGGATATTCATCTCTCTAATTTCTCCTGCAATACCCTTCATTTCTATGAAGGTCATTGGGAACAAGTCATTGTACTCACGTAGTAAATCCGTTATCCTTTCCACTATTTTCTCGTCCCAGTAGGCCCCAATGTTGTCCATTTTGGGATTCTCAACTGTCCCAATGTTGAATTTTTTCACCTTGATCGACGCAACAATTACCTTTGATTCTAGGGGTGTACCTTCCACTTTTCTTTCTCCTTCAACTTCCTCGATTTGAATATTGCACGGGTCGTCTTCACCTGGTCCTTCTTCCTGCACATGGTAGCATGAAAACCGTTCTTTCACTGTCTATTTGTTTTGTTGTTGTTCTTTCGTTATGAGTTCAAATTCAGGTTCCTTAATGAATATCACCCCTCTTATTTGTTTAATTGATGTATCTATGTTGGGGTTCTCATGCTCAAATGATAAAGTGACTGTAAATTTCTGTTGTAGTGTTGTCCAGCTCATAGTTCCTTTGCGTAGTTCCTGGTCCGTGTACTAGTTTACTGGGATTCCCTCTAATGTGTGTAAAAAATGATGAGGCCATTCCTCTGGGGGTGTCATTTTCCATAGCTCTATGCACTTCTCCAAGTGTTCCGCTGGTTCCCCCTATCCACTGTATTTCTAAGTTGCGCTCCTCTTTTGTTCTGAGCCAAATATGATGCACAATAGTCTTTTGCATTAGTGCTAGTCCTTGATTGTTTTTTTGTGTGTGCCCCACCATATTGCAGGTGTTTCCTTAAGTGCGATGTCGAGTGATCTGTAGGATCTAAGTGTTAAGTGAATTTTTTTTAAATACTATGAATTCTCAGCATGTTAATATACTTTCATCTTCTAAATAAAGACTGTAATATGGAAATGCAACACTGTACATAATGAAGATAACAGGAAATGAAAACACAGAAACAGAGGATGAAAAACACAACAGAAAAGAGAGTACAAATGTTGAATTTTTTAACGGAGTTCACCCTAACACTGGGCTACGTCTCTGGGTCCCTCTCTAATGGAACCGATCCAATTAATCTTCAAAAAACTGGTACATAATGGTTACAATAACATCTTCAGCAAGCTCTGAGTAGCTATGAGACAATAGTACTGTGCAGAATACTAAAACAATACAAGTTCTGGCAAGTTTACAAAGGTTTTCAACAATCAGAAAACCACAGCAGAACGTAGATGATTCTACCAGCAACAATGCTTCATCAAAATGTCTCTACAGCTGTTAAATTTCTCCTCCCTTGCGCACAGGCTGAATCCTTCTTTATAGCACACCGGCCTCTCAGCATAATAATGTTTCAATCAAATGCTGAACAGAAAAGAGGATCTGAGTTATGGAAGAACAGGAATGATGCTGTAGTTATTCTCTTAATAGAAATTATTCCTCTATTTCATTCCCATCTGAGCTATCAAGTAGAAAAAAAAATCCTGTCGTGGCCAAATCTCTGTTATAATAACAATACTCATCAATGATCAGTTAAGTCGGAGGTTATACTTGGCATAGACTTGGCAGCATACATGAGAATAGAAATAACAAACAAACCAACGGGTCTACTCATGCTTGCCAATCGTTATAATGGATATCACTGCCCGCCTATCATTCCATGGTTCTTTTTAATGTTTCCCATAACTGTTTTCCACATGTTATAACTCTGTTCTGAACAGATGGACTTCCCATTTTTCTTTATTAAATGGTTATATGCTACAATATAGAAGTTCCTAGCTAAACTGGATGGTACTCCGCCAAAAGCTCTGCCAAAATGAGTCAATGAACCCGTACACAAACGTGTTTCCCATTGCCATGAAACCACCCTTCAAAACGGTATAAACCGTGCACAAACAGATATTGCACACTCATAGAACCAATACATGTACCAGAATCTTGCTATATATATCAATGTATGGAGCGCACTATGTGATAGCCATAAGGTATGTGGAGTATCGCACTATGTGAACCGTTTGCATAGTTTAATCCCTTTTAAAAACACATTGCAATGTTCCCATATATCATATGTATGATATATTAACATAGCATAATGCACCATGTGTGGCAAGAAATATAAAAAGGCTTAGTATCGTAAAGAGCTTAGCATGTGAAGAGCGAAGTATACCCATAACCATTGTACCATTGGATCATATAACTTGAGGATGCAAAATCCATTCGGATCATTCCTCCCCATTGGAGAGCTTTTGGACCACCAAAAGCCCGAATTATTCAGCAAGTAAGTGAGGGTACTGCTCCCTCACTTTTCCGATTTCCATCCATTTCACTTTGCTAGGATGCATTCCTTTAAGCCCCACTTGAAGGTACTCAACATTCCCTCTTCGTGAAGTACATACTCTTCTATCAAGAATAACATCATCCTGCAACTATTTCATATATTCAGGTGCCATATCATCAATTGAAGGAATATGTATGTTAGTTTCCTCATCCATGATCATAGGAGGCTCATACAGTTTAAGATTCTCAACATTGACAATTGAATAAATTTGCATGTATGGAGGTAAATTCAAGTGAAAAGAATTAGTACCGATCCTTTCCAAAATCTCAAAAGGACCATACCTGATAGGCTTAAGATTTTTACCTTCACCTTTCATTCGTTCTTTGGTGATATGTAACCAAAATCGGTCTCCAACCTGAAATTGATGATCAACTCGATGCTTGTCATGCCTGGCTTTGTACTTTGCCTGGCTCTTCTCCAATTGTTCTTGAACTGCCTACTGCACTTCTTGGATTCTCTGAATGAATTTTAAATCTTTATCTGCATCATGATGTCCATCCACTTCATCTTTTCCAAAAGAGAAGTCCATATGTGTTTTTGGCAGATAACCAAAACAAGTTTCAAAAGTAGATTTCTTCGTGGAAGAATGAACTGCATGGTTGTAAGTGTGTTGTATGTACTGCAACTGTTCGTCCCAAAGTTTAGGATGATTACTACAATATCCTCTGAGCAGCTGAACCACTGTCTTGTTCACTACCTCTATTTTCCCGTCAGTCTGTGGATGAAAAGTTGTACTTTTCTTCAGTTTAGTATCCATAATCTCCCATAATGTTGACCAAAATTCCCCCAAGAACCGGGAATCCCGATCCGATACAATAGACA
>JZKD02S1084004.1:0-13145 GCA_000966675.3 Picea glauca | reverse complement strand
AAAGAGATTTAACATGGAAACCCAAATGGGATAAAACCACAAAACAAATATTTTATAAAATCATGTAGGCACCAACCTATTGTTACAATGTTTGCAAGAACCAACCTACATGAGACACCAATCGCCTTAGTTAAGCACCAAATCAACAATTCATGTAGGCACCAACCTACAACTACAACATTTGCAAGCACCAACCTGCAGGAGACACCAATGTCCTCAATTTGTCAATAATTTTTAATCTTCTCTTTCCCTCAAGCCTTCACTTGCATAAAATTGTTGCTTTGTCTCTGTTGTCACAACACGTTCCTTTAGTTCAGAATCTGCTTGATTTCAGAGGTTCCTTAGACCTTGAACCTCATCCTTAGACGATTACATTATCTTGCTTTCGTTCTCTAGAATCCTCGGACCTATGAACCTCAGAACTTCTCTTCACACAATCCACGGTCACTCACTCATATTTTTCATTGTTGGAAATTTGATTGTCATTGATGTCAATGTTAGAGGAATTCTAGAAGCTTCTATAAGTATTAGGTATAATTGAAGAAGTCTCCAAATTGGTCCCCTTATGGCATAGCTTTAAGCATGGCCCTCACATGAAGACGCTTTGAAGAAGTCTACAAGAAACCTAGAGGTGAGGTCATGAGGTCCAAAGTTGACTAAGTAAAATGAGGTTGAATAATAATTCAAGTTTATATAAAACCCTCATATATGGATATTCTTCATCATTTTGTTTCCAATGGTAGGTGGTACATCACGTAGTTCCCCACGGTTGAGGATTTATGAGGTCATGAATTTGGAAGCCCTGAAAATTGGTTAAGAAGACCCTAAATGGTTACAACAAGAAATTACAAGTCATTAATTAAAGGGTAAAATATTTATAACAAGAAAGTATAGGTTGGCCCTAAAGTGAGGAAAATAAGTCACTTCAAAAATTATAAATACACCTCAAGAAGCCTCTCATATTTACACACAAGTTCAATGTGTATCTATCTTTCGAGTGATCTTTTGGAAAGTATTTTGTAGCATATATGAGGAAGAAGGGAGTGTGAAAGTCCTGGAGTTTCAGAGAAGGAAGGGTTTCAGGAAAACCTAGTTTATCTTACCCCCATGGGTTAGGATACTAGTGTCCCACGAGGCACCCCCACAGGTTGTTTAGTGTTTGTCACATGAGGCCCCGTGTGATATCTAGCATTTGTCCAGTGAAGCTAAGACAAATTCTTTGAAGGATGATTAGTTCAGGTTGCAGCAAGGTATGATGGTACAATATAGTTGCTATAGTATTTGAGGTTACATGTATCAATTGTTTCTTCATGAGTAAAGGTGTGTCTTTTATGTGCTTGTTTAAGGATTATATCATGGATGGTATGGCACACACTTATGGAATGTCTTGGAGGCCCTTTTTGGTATATGGTTGCATATGGTTTCCGTCCATGTTTTGGTGTTATTGATACATGCTTGAGACATATCCTTGGTACTTAGTTCATGGATATTATGGTTCTTTGTTAGAGGCACATATTTGTGATATTGGCATATATTTGAGGTGTATACTTAGTATATCATCTTGATGGTTATGGTGCATACTTGAGGCACATTGTTGAGACATTGGAACATCTTGGATACTTGGGATATGGTATGGTATATGTTCTAGTACATGGTTGATGTACATGGTTTATGCATGGTTGTACATGGTATGGTACAGGTTTTTGTATAGGGTTGATGTACATGGTATGGTACATGTTTTGGTACATGGTTGATGTACATGGTATGGTATTGGTTCTGGTACATGGTTGATGTACATGGTTTGGTGGTGGTTTTAGTATTCATGTGAGTGGATCGGGTTATAATTGGTTTATCAATGATAGAGACAGTGACAGGTTGGATGATCGGTCGATCATCAGTTACATGTTGATGTGACAATGACAGTGGCAGTGACAATGACAGTGACAGTGATAGTGGTAGTGACACTGACAATAACAGGTTGATGTATCAATGGCAGTGGCAGTTATAGGTTGATCAATGGTAGTGAAAATGATTATACACTTATATTTCAAGGCAACGGTATGGGAAAGGAAAAGGGGGTTATCCTCCTTGCGGTTGTTGATGGAGAACACAAGGAGTTGGTGCTTCCTTTAGGTTGGTGCCTGTAAATTAGGGGATCATAGAATCCTTCTGGTTGGTGTCGAAGAATTCAAGGAGTTGGAGCTTCCTTCATGTTAGTACCTATAAATCAAGGGGTAGGTGCCTCATGGCATTTGGTGCTGGAGAATTTGAAATTTTGTGCTTCCTATGAATGTAATCTTTGACATATAAGAAAGCATTATGTGGTTTTATCCCATTTGGTTTTACACGTAAACTCTGGTGTACTATGTATATGTGGTTATTTGTTATTTTATGTTGATTGATATTGTTCATGATATATTGATGATATATTGTTGATAAAGTTAATGATTAAAAGTGGCAAAAGATTGCAGAATATTGATTCACCCCCCCTCTCAGTATTCCAACAATTGGTATCAGAGAAGGTCCTTCAAGAAAAAAGTATAACCATTGGAAGGAGAATCATGGAGTACGCTAAGATTTTGGTAGCACAGTTTGATGGACAAAACTATGCCTTCTGGAGCAGAAGATTGAAAATGTGTATACAAGCACGAGGATTTGATGTTTGGAAAACAGTAGTAGATGGATACATATCAACTGTCACTTCTCCAAAATATAGAGATGTGTTGTCCCTTGGTCATGTATTAAGGAAGAAATACAAAGTGCAAAGTGCACAGAAGGAAGAAAAACCGAGGAAGGGTTGAAGTGGGTAAAGAAGCAAAAAAGAAGGAAAGAGGTAAAGAAAAGAAATTCGTTGAAAGAGAAGATCAAGGAAGATAAAGCATCAAAGAATATAGATCATGGACAACTCAGCAAGCGGAAGAAGATACTAATGGGTGTTGTGGAGCACCTCGTGGAAAATAAGGAAGAACAAGTTGGTGAAGCCCTTAAAATGTGGGCTATGTGGATCTAGGGTTTTGGCACCTAGAGTTTTGGACCTAGGGTTTTGACACCTAGGCTTCGGTCTAAGGGTGTCTAAGAGTCATGAAATATATAAATAAAGGTCTAGAAGAGTTGAGAGGGTTGGTTATGGTTGTTGTTGGTTATTGTTATGGTCTTCGTTGTTGGTGATAGTGATATTGAGAGATAGAAGTGTTTTGTTGTAAGAGCATTATGTATTTTGGATCTTCAATTGGGTGCAAAGATCAACCCTGTAGCTAGGTGTGCAGGGAGGGGAAGTAGAGAGGAAGAGAGAGAAGGATATACAGCTAAGTGCACGGATAGAAATCTATGTTTTCATCTAATATATCAAGAAACACAGTTCTGTGGATGTATCCCTAGGGAGAGGGTGAACCACATAAATCTTGTTGTTCTTTGTGGTTGATGTTGTGTTATTTGTTATCTATTATACTATTATTGCATTGTTGTTTCCATTTTAAAGATAGGAGGTATAATCTAACTTCATGAAGCTAAGTGTAAGACTGTTAAATAATCTCTATGTTACATTGTGTTGTTGTTGTGGTATCATTTTGCATTTCCTCTGGTTGTAGACACATGTGTCTTGAAAACCCCCTATTGCTACTTCGGGTGAGACTTCATCTACTTCGAAGGTGTTGTTGAAAGGGCCAGTATTTAGGGTTTGTTGGTGCGTTATTAGAGTTGAAACCTAGGTCTGCCCCTATGCCAACAAATGGTTATGTTTCCGGGACGAGGATCGTCTTGAGGGAATGTCAAGGTGGTTTACATTGAAGAAAAAAATTCAGAATAAGATAGAAGAACAAGAAAGGGACTTTGTCATAGCTTGGAACAAGAACCCTAGCATTAGTACAGAAGATTGGTTGGGGAGGTACATATTTACATATGTGCACGAAATTTTCTTTACAGGAGTTCATAAGGAGTTATATGAGTGGTTAGAAAGACTAGTAGACACTAAGTTTGAAATAATATCTAGACCACCTATGGTTTGGACATTGGCGTTGATCAAGAAAGTCAAGAGAGTTGATAATGTTGTGTCTAGAGTAGTAGATATATGGTTTGATAGCACTATTGGAGGGTACATTACTGAGTTTTCTATTGACAGAGTGGAATCATATACTCAAGCATAGAGGTATTTCTTCAAGGGACCTAGAGGGAAGCTTCTACACTTCTTGAAGTTAAAGATTAAGATGTTACTGCATGAGAATAATATCCTGAAGATACAGCCATCAATTGGAGTTTAAAGCTAATGTTCAATAATTCAGACAGCGACAATGACACAAAGGTTGGACACACAAACTGTGGGAGATCATTCAGAGAGGTTTCCCTTGTGAACTTGTTTAAGAAATGTTATGGAGATGAGGGATTCTACAGTGGAGAAGAAGCAGAGCTATCAGACGAATAGTATTCAGAGTCTGCAAGGGCAGAGGAAGTAGATACTAAATAAATTCACCAAGGAGAACCAGAAACTTTAGGGATTGTGCCTACTATCGAAGTAAGTAGTATTGCTCCTCCTATTGTTTTAGCAGCATTAACTAACCAGAGTAACCAACAATTAGAGCACTAAGAGTACTGTTACAAGAATTTTATTACATACTCAGTCAAGAAACCTAGGAAATTCCATGGCAGACGAAATGAGTCTACCCATTTTTAGAGGAGATGGATCTGAGGATCTTGACCAGCATGGTTTCTTATGCAAAGTTGTACGGAGCATTAAGCAAGTCGTCGACGAAGTTGTTAAGAGAGATCAGTTTAGTACTACCTTGAGGGACCGTACACTGAGTTGGTATATGTAGTTTGTTACAGGATATGTACAGCCTAAATTGTTGAGTGACATTAATATTACGTTGAGTGCAGAGTTCAAGAAGCCTAAGTCGGAGTCACAATGCATTACAGAGTTGAAGGAAATCAAGTAGAAGGTGATTGAACCTGTGTGGGAGTTTGATCAAAGGTTTAAGACCTTGATAGGTCATTTAAGTTTTCAGATCATGGACGAATAGCATAAGGAATGGTTCATCACTACCCTCCTACCCAACATTAGAGTTCCTCTGATGCAATAGAAGGTCACTTCACAGGCTGAAGCATTGGATATTTCCATGAAACTAGAAGCAACCCTTGTTGGAGAATCCAATCCAGGTATGACCCAGATTTTGAATCAATTGACTAGTTTATATTTACAGGTTGAAGACATGAAGAAGGACAAAGGAAAAGAGAAAAGAAAAGATATTTGGTGTATCAGATGTAAAGCAGAGGGCCATGATAAAGAGCATTGTCCTTTATTTAGTGAATACTTGACCTCTGGAGCATCTAACCCTTTGAAGCAGGCTACCTTACCATGGTGTGAGGTATGTATAAATAGACATCGCCCTGGTGAATGTTATTATATGCAAAAATATGTCCAAACACCCACAAATATTCATTGCACATTTTGTAAATCAGTGGGGCATGATGAGAATGAATATATGGCTTATGACCTCATGCATGAGAGTTCAAGGGATACATATATAATTCAAGGAGAATTACAGTCATAAGGAAATATTGTGTTGTTCAATTCCCCAGGAAGAAGAAACTTCAACCCTCGCGGTGGATTCAGAGGAAGAAGACGAGGAGGAGGAATGGGTCGAGGTCGATATCATATCATTTTCTATAACTGCACCCAGCCAGGTCATTTGGCAATGGATTTTCATAACCCTTGTACTACTTGAAGATACTGCAATTCATTGGACCATGTCATTGAAGACTGTCCAGTATTGTTAGAAAAACTTCAGGAAAGATGAGGTGGAAACCAGAAAGTCCAACTAATATCAGCGAAACCTCATGGTGAGAATCTCAGAGTCGTTTTTACTACTAGAGGAGGCGTTGTATCAAGAGAAGATAGGGTAACTCTAGGAAATACCACAGATTGATCAGGGATCAGAAGAGCTTCAAAGAAGACACCATTGTTTGATCCAAGGAAAGAAAAGCATATTTTTGAAGAAGCAAGAAGAGAATTTGTAGGTGAACATGCTTCTTCATATAGAGTGCAACCGAAAGTAAGGGAATTTGAAATGCCTCCAAAATTTGATCAGTCTTCCCTAGCTAGACAAGGAAAAGAGGTAAGCAAGCTTATGGACTTCTTGTATACTTGCATCAATTTGATTAAAGATGAAAGAGTTGTGTAGGAACTACAACACCTGATAAGATAGTATGAAATTGGGAGAATAGATCCTCTACTGAGTAGAGTTGTGAATAAAGTTTCTATAAAAAGGAGGACAAGCAAGGAACTACACCTTAATGCTCAGATTGGAGACTACAACATAGACTATGTGGTCCTCGACTTGGGATCAGAAGTGAATTTTATGACAAAGCAGACTTGGGCATTGATGGGAAAACCTAAGTTGATTTACTCTCCTATTAGGCTTAGGATGGATAATCAGCAGGCGGTGAACCCCTTTGGAAGACTAGAGCATGTCCATGTGGACATTGATGGAGTGAGGACATTTGCAGACTTCGAAGTGATTGATATTGTTGATGATAGCTTCCCCTACCCTGCATTGTTAGGAATTGATTGGGATTTCANGTTTCTTCATGAGTAAAGGTGTGTCTTTTATGTGCTTGTTTAAGGATTATATCATGGATGGTATGGCACACACTTATGGAATGTCTTGGAGGCCCTTTTTGGTATATGGTTGCATATGGTTTCCGTCCATGTTTTGGTGTTATTGATACATGCTTGAGACATATCCTTGGTACTTAGTTCATGGATATTATGGTTCTTTGTTAGAGGCACATATTTGTGATATTGGCATATATTTGAGGTGTATACTTAGTATATCATCTTGATGGTTATGGTGCATACTTGAGGCACATTGTTGAGACATTGGAACATCTTGGATACTTGGGATATGGTATGGTATATGTTCTAGTACATGGTTGATGTACATGGTTTATGCATGGTTGTACATGGTATGGTACAGGTTTTTGTATAGGGTTGATGTACATGGTATGGTACATGTTTTGGTACATGGTTGATGTACATGGTATGGTATTGGTTCTGGTACATGGTTGATGTACATGGTTTGGTGGTGGTTTTAGTATTCATGTGAGTGGATCGGGTTATAATTGGTTTATCAATGATAGAGACAGTGACAGGTTGGATGATCGGTCGATCATGAGTTACATGTTGATGTGACAATGACAGTGGCAGTGACAATGACAGTGACAGTGATAGTGGTAGTGACAGTGATAGTGGTAGTGACACTGACAATAACAGGTTGATGTATCAATGGCAGTGGCAGTTATAGGTTGATCAATGGTAGTGACAATGATTATACACTTATATTTCAAGGCAATGGGATGGGAAAGGAAAAGGGGGTTATCCTCCTTGCGGTTGTTGACGGAGAACACAAGGAGTTGGTCCTTCCTTTAGGTTGGTGCCTGTAAATTAGGGGATCATAGCATCCTTCTGGTTGGTGTCGAAGAATTCAAGGAGTTGGAGCTTCCTTCATGTTAGTACCTATAAATCAAGGGGTAGGTGCCTCATGGCATTTGGTGCTGGAGAATTTGGAATTTTTTGCTTCCTATGAATGTAATCTTTGACATATAAGAAAGCATTATGTGGTTTTATCCCATTTGGTTTTACACGTGATGTTGATGTGACAATGACAGTGGCAGTGACAATGACAGTGACAGTGATAGTGGTAGTGACACTGACAATAACAGGTTGATGTATCAATGGCAGTGGCAGTTATAGGTTGATCAATGGTAGTGACAATGATTATACACTTATATTTCAAGGCAACGGGATGGGAAAGGAAAAGGGGGTTATCCTCCTTGCGGTTGTTGACGGAGAACACAAGGAGTTGGTGCTTCCTTTAGGTTGGTGCCTGTAAATTAGGGGATCATAACATCCTTTTGGTTGGTGTCGAAGAATTCAAGGAGTTGGAGCTTCCTTCATGTTAGTACCTATAAATCAAGGGGTAGGTGCCTCATGGCATTTGGTGCTAGAGAATTTGGAATTTTGTGCTTCCTATGAATGTAATCTTTGACATATAAGAAAGAATTATGTGGTTTTATCCCATTTGGTTTTACACGTAAACTCTGGTGTACTATGTATATGTGGTTATTTGTTATGCTATGTTGATTGATATTGTTCATGATATATTGATGATATATTGTTGATAAAGTTAATGATTAAAAGTGGCAAAATATTGCAGAATATTGATTCACCCCCCCTCTCAGTATTCCAACAATTGGTATCAGAGAAGGTCCTTCAAGAAAAAAGTATAACCATTGGAAGGAGAATCATGGAGTACGCTAAGATTTTGGTAGCACAGTTTGATGGACAAAACTATGCCTTCTGGAGCAGAAGATTGAAAATGTGTATACAAGCACGAGGATTTGATGTTTGGAAAACAGTAGTAGATGGATACATATCAACTGTCACTTCTCCAAAATATAGAGATGTGTTGTCCCTTGGTCATGTATTAAGGAAGAAATACAAAGTGCAAAGTGCACAGAAGGAAGAAAAACCGAGGAAGGGTTGAAGTGGGTAAAGAAGCAAAAAAGAAGGAAAGAGGTAAAGAAAAGAAATTCGTTGAAAGAGAAGATCAAGGAAGATAAAGCATCAAAGAATATAGATCATGGACAACTCAGCAAGCGGAAGAAGATACTAATGGGTGTTGTGGAGCACCTCGTGGAAAATAAGGAAGAACAAGTTGGTGAAGCCCTTAAAATGTGGGCTATGTGGATCTAGGGTTTTGGCACCTAGAGTTTTGGACCTAGGGTTTTGACACCTAGGCTTCGGTCTAAGGGTGTCTAAGAGTCATGAAATATATAAATAAAGGTCTAGAAGAGTTGAGAGGGTTGGTTATGGTTGTTGTTGGTTATTGTTATGGTCTTCGTTGTTGGTGATAGTGATATTGAGAGATAGAAGTGTTTTGTTGTAAGAGCATTATGTATTTTGGATCTTCAATTGGGTGCAAAGATCAACCCTGTAGCTAGGTGTGCAGGGAGGGGAAGTAGAGAGGAAGAGAGAGAAGGATATACAGCTAAGTGCACGGATAGAAATCTATGTTTTCATCTAATATATCAAGAAACACAGTTCTGTGGATGTATCCCTAGGGAGAGGGTGAACCACATAAATCTTGTTGTTCTTTGTGGTTGATGTTGTGTTATTTGTTATCTATTATACTATTATTGCATTGTTGTTTCCATTTTAAAGATAGGAGGTATAATCTAACTTCATGAAGCTAAGTGTAAGACTGTTAAATAATCTCTATGTTACATTGTGTTGTTGTTGTGGTATCATTTTGCATTTCCTCTGGTTGTAGACACATGTGTCTTGAAAACCCCCTATTGCTACTTCGGGTGAGACTTCATCTACTTCGAAGGTGTTGTTGAAAGGGCCAGTATTTAGGGTTTGTTGGTGCGTTATTAGAGTTGAAACCTAGGTCTGCCCCTATGCCAACAAATGGTTATGTTTCCGGGACGAGGATCGTCTTGAGGGAATGTCAAGGTGGTTTACATTGAAGAAAAAAATTCAGAATAAGATAGAAGAACAAGAAAGGGACTTTGTCATAGCTTGGAACAAGAACCCTAGCATTAGTACAGAAGATTGGTTGGGGAGGTACATATTTACATATGTGCACGAAATTTTCTTTACAGGAGTTCATAAGGAGTTATATGAGTGGTTAGAAAGACTAGTAGACACTAAGTTTGAAATAATATCTAGACCACCTATGGTTTGGACATTGGCGTTGATCAAGAAAGTCAAGAGAGTTGATAATGTTGTGTCTAGAGTAGTAGATATATGGTTTGATAGCACTATTGGAGGGTACATTACTGAGTTTTCTATTGACAGAGTGGAATCATATACTCAAGCATAGAGGTATTTCTTCAAGGGACCTAGAGGGAAGCTTCTACACTTCTTGAAGTTAAAGATTAAGATGTTACTGCATGAGAATAATATCCTGAAGATACAGCCATCAATTGGAGTTTAAAGCTAATGTTCAATAATTCAGACAGCGACAATGACACAAAGGTTGGACACACAAACTGTGGGAGATCATTCAGAGAGGTTTCCCTTGTGAACTTGTTTAAGAAATGTTATGGAGATGAGGGATTCTACAGTGGAGAAGAAGCAGAGCTATCAGACGAATAGTATTCAGAGTCTGCAAGGGCAGAGGAAGTAGATACTAAATAAATTCACCAAGGAGAACCAGAAACTTTAGGGATTGTGCCTACTATCGAAGTAAGTAGTATTGCTCCTCCTATTGTTTTAGCAGCATTAACTAACCAGAGTAACCAACAATTAGAGCACTAAGAGTACTGTTACAAGAATTTTATTACATACTCAGTCAAGAAACCTAGGAAATTCCATGGCAGACGAAATGAGTCTACCCATTTTTAGAGGAGATGGATCTGAGGATCTTGACCAGCATGGTTTCTTATGCAAAGTTGTACGGAGCATTAAGCAAGTCGTCGACGAAGTTGTTAAGAGAGATCAGTTTAGTACTACCTTGAGGGACCGTACACTGAGTTGGTATATGTAGTTTGTTACAGGATATGTACAGCCTAAATTGTTGAGTGACATTAATATTACGTTGAGTGCAGAGTTCAAGAAGCCTAAGTCGGAGTCACAATGCATTACAGAGTTGAAGGAAATCAAGTAGAAGGTGATTGAACCTGTGTGGGAGTTTGATCAAAGGTTTAAGACCTTGATAGGTCATTTAAGTTTTCAGATCATGGACGAATAGCATAAGGAATGGTTCATCACTACCCTCCTACCCAACATTAGAGTTCCTCTGATGCAATAGAAGGTCACTTCACAGGCTGAAGCATTGGATATTTCCATGAAACTAGAAGCAACCCTTGTTGGAGAATCCAATCCAGGTATGACCCAGATTTTGAATCAATTGACTAGTTTATATTTACAGGTTGAAGACATGAAGAAGGACAAAGGAAAAGAGAAAAGAAAAGATATTTGGTGTATCAGATGTAAAGCAGAGGGCCATGATAAAGAGCATTGTCCTTTATTTAGTGAATACTTGACCTCTGGAGCATCTAACCCTTTGAAGCAGGCTACCTTACCATGGTGTGAGGTATGTATAAATAGACATCGCCCTGGTGAATGTTATTATATGCAAAAATATGTCCAAACACCCACAAATATTCATTGCACATTTTGTAAATCAGTGGGGCATGATGAGAATGAATATATGGCTTATGACCTCATGCATGAGAGTTCAAGGGATACATATATAATTCAAGGAGAATTACAGTCATAAGGAAATATTGTGTTGTTCAATTCCCCAGGAAGAAGAAACTTCAACCCTCGCGGTGGATTCAGAGGAAGAAGACGAGGAGGAGGAATGGGTCGAGGTCGATATCATATCATTTTCTATAACTGCACCCAGCCAGGTCATTTGGCAATGGATTTTCATAACCCTTGTACTACTTGAAGATACTGCAATTCATTGGACCATGTCATTGAAGACTGTCCAGTATTGTTAGAAAAACTTCAGGAAAGATGAGGTGGAAACCAGAAAGTCCAACTAATATCAGCGAAACCTCATGGTGAGAATCTCAGAGTCGTTTTTACTACTAGAGGAGGCGTTGTATCAAGAGAAGATAGGGTAACTCTAGGAAATACCACAGATTGATCAGGGATCAGAAGAGCTTCAAAGAAGACACCATTGTTTGATCCAAGGAAAGAAAAGCATATTTTTGAAGAAGCAAGAAGAGAATTTGTAGGTGAACATGCTTCTTCATATAGAGTGCAACCGAAAGTAAGGGAATTTGAAATGCCTCCAAAATTTGATCAGTCTTCCCTAGCTAGACAAGGAAAAGAGGTAAGCAAGCTTATGGACTTCTTGTATACTTGCATCAATTTGATTAAAGATGAAAGAGTTGTGTAGGAACTACAACACCTGATAAGATAGTATGAAATTGGGAGAATAGATCCTCTACTGAGTAGAGTTGTGAATAAAGTTTCTATAAAAAGGAGGACAAGCAAGGAACTACACCTTAATGCTCAGATTGGAGACTACAACATAGACTATGTGGTCCTCGACTTGGGATCAGAAGTGAATTTTATGACAAAGCAGACTTGGGCATTGATGGGAAAACCTAAGTTGATTTACTCTCCTATTAGGCTTAGGATGGATAATCAGCAGGCGGTGAACCCCTTTGGAAGACTAGAGCATGTCCATGTGGACATTGATGGAGTGAGGACATTTGCAGACTTCGAAGTGATTGATATTGTTGATGATAGCTTCCCCTACCCTGCATTGTTAGGAATTGATTGGGATTTCAGTAATTCGACTGTTGTTGACTTGAAAAAGAGAAGAATGACATTTAAGTTGATGGCCTTAGGGTCATTGCGCCTCTTGATCCAGATGAAGATCAGATACACAGAACCTATAAGAGAAGAATACCATGCCTATGAGCTAGAGAACATATATAAACTTACAGCAGGACAGCAGGATTATATTAATCCTACAATAGATGGAAATCTAAGTTGGCGAAGTGAAAGTGCATGATCATCAGATTTAGAAGAAGCATTGGAAAATTGGAATAATATAATGTATGAAATCTCTATGCGGAGGTGTGCCAGATTGACCAAGGAAATTCGCTGGATTGGCACAGAAGTAAGTAATCTTCCTACATTTGATGGTTCTTGGAGCATAATTCTAACTTACATTAGTTTATACCTAGATTATACTCCTAGATCTTGGTTAATACATTCATTTACACTTTATTTCACCTAATTTGGCCACATAGAGAAGAAGGGCGCCTCATCCCTAGATTTTAGGGAAAACTACTAATTTTAGATCAAGACTCAACTCCCGATTCTTGATTTTCTTGATTTTTATTGATTTATTCTTGATTTATCCTTGATTTATTCCAACTCCCCCATGAAAAACTCATTTATTATTGGGGAATGTGCACCTCCTCTTTGAGTGAGAGATTTATTCCTTAATTAATGATTTTTGATGTTACTATTATTAGTAACTACTATTTTGGGTCAGTTAAGTGGGTTGGAACTGCTTCTCTTGTTAGTTAAGTGAGATTAAGTGAGATAATGCGCATCACTTAACTCTTATGGAAATTAATGAGTGTGTGACATGTATATTTAGTGTTCTAGGTCTAAC